>BQNB010087267.1:0-27965 GCA_026074375.1 Tanacetum coccineum
CTAAAGTAAGGGTGTTAAAATATGATAATGTTCAACAAAAACCTAAGTAAGTTAATCTACCTAGGAAAATTAGTGAAAATCCTAGGAATAACAGAACAAATAGGAATGAAATGAAAACTCAGAAATTAGGAGTTGGGTTTTAGTTTACTAAGAAAGCTTGTTTTGTGTGTGGTAGTTTTAGCCATCTAATTAAAGACTGTGAATTTCATGATAAAAAGATGGTACAAAAATCTGTGGTGGATAATGTGAAAAAGGGAACTTGTCAAAGGGAAGTTAGACCAGTGTGGAATAATGCTATGAGGGTTAATCATCAAAATTTCTCTAATTCTAGAAGGAATTTTGCTCCAACGACAATTTTAACCAAGTCTGACCTAGTACCAATTAGTGTTGCTAGGTAAACCACCTCAAAAGCAGCAGCACCAGTTAGTGCTGCCAGGCCTATTAATATTACTGTCCCTAAACCCTTTGTGAATGTTGCAAAACCTAGACCAAATTCTTTTCAAAAGTCACATTCACTATCTAGGAGATCTTTTCACCAAACAACAACACTTACAAACAGAAATTTGAAAGAAGAAGTTAATACTGTCAAGGTAAATTCTGTTAATACCGCAAAAGAAAAATGGGTAACTAGTGCTGTTGGGAAACAAAGGAATAATGCTTTTAAGTCCTCAGCATGCTGGGTTTAGAGACCTAAAATTCAAGTCCAAGATCATGTCTCCAAAAACAGTGGATCATACACTTGTAAGCAATTCGACTATGTTGATCCAGTAGGCAGACTCAAGTCAATAATGGCTTGGGTCCCCAAGAGAAACTAATTCTCTTATGTTTCATATGCAGGGTGATCCACAAGATGCTTTAAAAGATACAAGGATTTTTGACAGTGGATGCTCCAGGCATATGACTGGAAACAAGTCATATCTCACAGATTACCAAGACTATGATGGAGGATTTGTTGCAGTTGTAGGCAGTTCTAAAGGAGGTAGAATAACTGGTAAAGGTAAAATTAGAACTAGAAAATTAAACTTTGAAGATGTGTACTTTGTGAAAGAACTTAAGTTTAAACTTTTAAGTGTCTCACAGATGTGTGACAAGAAAAATGGTGTTCTTTTCACTGAAACTGAATGTCTTATTCTTTCTCCTGATTTTAAGCTACCTGATGGAAGTCAAGTACTGCTTAAGGTTCCCAAAAAGAATAATATGTACCGTTTTGACCTAAAGAATGTTGTTCCTTCAAAAGGTTTGACTTGTTTATTTGAAAAGGCCATAAATGATGAGTCTAAGATGTGGCATATGAGGCTTGGTCATATAAACTTTAAAACAATGAATAAACTTGTGAAAGGAAATCTAGTCAGAGGTTTTCCTTCAAAGATTTTTGAAAATGACCACACTTGTGTTGCTTGTCAGAAAGGAAAGCAACACAAAGCCTCTTGTAAGTCCAAGCTTGTGAATTCTGTCAGCCAACCTTTACAAATTTTACATATGGACTTATTTGGACTAACTTTTGTAAAGAGCATCATGGGTAAAATGTATTGCCTAGTGGTCACTGATGACTATAGCAAATTTAGTTGGGTTTTCTTCTTAGCTAAAAAGGATGAGTCTAGTGGAATCCTTAAAGACTTTATAACAGGAATAGAAAACCAATTGAATCACAAAGTTAAAATCATGAGATGTGACAATAGGACTGAGTTTAAAAATTATGAAATGAATCAGTTCTGTGGTATCAAAGGGATTAAGAGGGAATTTAGTAATGCTAGGACTCCATAACAAAATGGAGTAGCAAAAAGAAAGAATAGGACCCTCATAGAGGCAGCTAAAACTATGTTGGTAGATTCATTATTACCTATACCATTTTGGGCTGAAGCAGTTAATACTGCTTGTTATGTACATAATAGGGTTTTAGTGACTAAACCTCATAATAAGACACCTTATGAACTCTTAATCGATAGAGCACCTATTGTAAGTTTTATGAGACCTTTTGGTTGTCTAGTTACTATTCTTAACACCCTTGACCACCTAGGTAAATTCGATGGAAAGGCTGATGAGGGGTTCTTAGTTGGATACTCTATAAATAGCAAGGCTTTTAGTGTATTTAATAGTAGAACTAGGAAAGTAGAGGAAATCCTGCATGTAAACTTTCTTGAAAATAAACCAAATGTTATAGGAATTGGACCAAAATGGCTGTTTGATATTGATACTCTAACAAATTCAATGAATTATCAACCAGTTAGTGCATGAAATAGAACTAATGGTAATGCAGGTTCTGAGACTAATTCTAATGCAGGACAAGCTAGAAAAGAGAAAGTTCCTGATCAAGAATACATCCTATTACCATTAATGCATACAAGTTCATATTTTCCTTCAAGTTCTGAGGAAGCTAAGTCCACACCTAAAGATGATGCTGGCAAGAAGGAAACTGACCAGCCAGCATGTGATGAAGGAAGTAAAACTGATGATCTAGGAAGTTTGGATCATCATGAGAAGAGTGAAGATGATTCTGAAAACATTAACAGTACTAACAGTATTAATACTGCTAGTCCAACTATTAATGTTGCTGATGCACTTGAAGATTATTCTAAGATGATAAACTTGGAAGACACTAACATCTTTGATGATGCTTATGATAATAGAGATGAGGGTGCAGAGGCTGACTACAATAATTTGGAGACTATAATATCAGTCAGTCCTATTCCCTCAACAAGGGTACACACGGATCATCCTAAAGATCAAATCATTAGAGAAGTGCACTCTGCTGTCCAGACAAGAAGAATGTCTAAGAAAAATGAAGCATGATTGATAACTTTCATAAACAAACAGAGAAGAACTAATCATAAAGATTTCCAAAATTGTCTATTTGCTTGTTTTCTCTCTCAGATGGAACCAAAGAAGGTTACTCGGGCTTTGGATGATGAAAGCTGGGTAGAAGCTATGCAAGAAGAACTTCTCTAGTTTAAGCTACTGAATGTTTGGACATTGGTGGATTTACATCATGGTAAAAGGGCCATTGGTACCAAGTGGGTCTTTAGAAACAGGAAAGATCAGAGAGGGATTGTTGTTAGAAATAAAGCCAGGCTGGTAGCACAAGGTCATAGACAAGAAGAAGGCATAGATTATGATGCAGTTTTTGTTCCTGTTAAAAGAATTGAAGCAATACGGTTATTTTTGGCCTATGCATCATTTATGGACTTCACTATGTAACAAATGGATGTGAAGAGTACCTTTCTATATGGTACTATAGAAGAGGAGGTATATGTTAGCCAACCTCTAAGATTTGTGGATCTAGAATATCCAGATAGAGTGTACAAGGTAGAGAAAGCGTTATATGGTCTTCATCAAGCTCCTAGAGCTTGGTATGAGACCTTATCTACCTACTTATTGGAAAATGGATTCAGAAGAGGGACTATTGATAAGACTTTGTTCATCAAGAAGATCAAGAATGACATTCTACTTGTTTAAGTGTATGTAGATGACATCATTTTTGGCTCTACAAAGAAGTCTTTGAGAACTGAGTTTGAGCAGCTTATGCATAAAAGATTTCAGATGAGCTCCATGGGGGAACTCACTTTCTTTCTAGGGTTGCAGGTTAAGCAAAGAAAAGATGGCATATTTCTCAGTCAGGATAAATATGTCTATGACATCTTAAAGAAGTTTGTTTTTTCTAGTGTAAAGATAGCAAGTACTCCAATGGAGACACACAAGCCTTTATCAAAGGATGAGATGGAACAGATGTTGATGTTCACCTATATAGGTCCACGATTGGATCATTGATGTACTTAACATCTTCCAGGCCATACATTATGTTTGCTGTGTATGCATGCTCAACATTTCAAGTTTAACCAAAAGCTTCTCATATGCATGCAGTGAAGAGAATGTTTAGATATCTTAAGGGTCAACCCACTTTGGGCCTTTGGTATCATAAGGATTCACCTTTGGAGTTGATAGATTATTCTGATAGTGATTATGCAAGTGCTAGTCTTGAAAGGAAATTCACAACAGGAGGTTGTCAGTTCTTAGGTAGTAGGCTAATCTCTTGGCAATGCAAGAAACAAACAATTGTGGCTAATTTCACAACTGAAGCAGAATACATTGCTGCTTCCAACTGTTGTGGACAGGTTCTTTGGCTCCAAAATCAATTACTTTATTATGGATATAATTTTATGCAGACCAAGATTCATGTGGATAATGAAAGTGCAATCTGTGTGATGAAAAATCATGTCTATCATTCAAAGACCAAGTATATAGAGATTAGGCATCATTTCATTAGAGATTCTTATGAGAAAAAGTTGATTGAAATGGTCAAGATTCATACAGACTACAATGTTGCAGATCTTCTTACTAAAGCCTTTGATGTGGCTAGGTTTCAGTTTTTGATTGCAAGCATTGTTATGCTTAATCCCTAGAGCATGGATTAAGGGGATGTTAGTTGTGTATATATGGTGCTTGAGAAGGGTAAATATGATGGCAAGTTATTTAATACTACTGAGTTTAGTTGATACTGCTGGGTAAAACTTTATGCTGCTAGTATAAAAGTTAGTGCTGCTAGGTTCAGTTAGTGCTGCTGTGTACATGAGTATTGGTGTAGCTAATAGAAGCTTTGTTTGAGCAAAGGATATATGGAACTATGTGTATAATTACAACAGATTATACATCATGGATAATTAGAATGGCGTGTAAGAACTTCCAAGTAATGAAAATTGGTTAATGCTGGTAACTGATACTTAGTACTGCTAAGCTTAAATGTTAATACTGTTAGTTATTATGAGTAATTATGCAAGATGGTTTGGAATGTGTTTCTTTGTGTTTGGAACTAACATTTTGCATGTGTAAAGCTTAAAGGATAATATTGGATATGCTGATTTGGTGTGAATACTGGTGACTTAATTAATACTGCTGATGTTACTCATGTTGGTTTTCACCACATAACAAATGGTCATCAATTCACCATGTCTAACAGACAAGAAAGAATTGGCTATTCCAGGGCAAACAACAACTGGTAAAGAATTCTCAAATTCGTTGATGGCTGGCAGTTTGCCAAAAACTATAAGTGCCAAAGTTAGTACTGCTAGTACAAACTTAGTACTGCTAGTCTAACTTAGTGTTGTTTGTTACCGTTAATACTGTTAGAGTCATAACAGATTTTCTTTAATTAATTATATCCGTTGAGATATTTCCGCCAACAATATAGCTTATAGGGGTCTATATTTGGATAATTCTTGATTTTTCTTTCCTTTATATGGTTTCTTCAAGATAAAAATTCAATTTTATTCAATCGGTCCAATCACCCTCTTAAGCTTTCTTTATAATATCTCAATTAAACTTTGCGAAACCCTCATACTTTCATCACCAAACCTAAGCCCAGAACCCTTCTAATCAATAACTTGCTAAATGGCGGATTTGAAGTTTGTCGATCAGCACAATATGGTGGCTTATTTGGGAAAGAGTGATGACAACTCAGAGTTTCATCAAATAGTAGACATCCTCTCTTCATGTTTTATTACTTATGCTCTTACTGTAAGTCCCACTATCTATGCTTCCTATATTGAACAGTTTTGGAATACTGCTACTTCCAAAATAGTCAATTCAGTTAAGAAAATACATGCTATTGTCGATGACAAGGCTGTGGTTATATCAGAATCATCTGTAAGAAGTGATCTTCTCCTTGATGATGAGGATGGTATAACTTGCCTCACAAATGCTGAGATTTTTGAAAACCTTGCATTGATGGGTTATGAACAGCTTTCTACAAAACTAACTTTTCAAAAAGGTTCATTCTCACCTCAATAGAAATTCCTGATACATACCATCCTTCATTGTATAAGTTCAAAATCAACTGGCTGGAATGAATTTTTTGACTAATTTGGCTTTAGCAGTTATATGTTTAGCAAAAGGTAAAAAATTTAATTTTTCAAAATTAATTTTTGATGGTATGTTAAGGAACTTGGATACAAAGAAGTTTTTGATGTATCCAAGGTTTTTAAAACTCTTTTTGAATAACCAAATTCCAAATTTACCTGAACCTATTAATGATACTTATGTAACACCATGCCATACTAAAAAGGTTTTCTCAAATATGGCAAGGAAAAGTGTAAATTTTTCAGGCAAAATTACACCTCTTTTTGATACTATGTTGGTGCAAAACCAAGCACCTGAGGGTAAAGGTTCAGCAATACCCCCTGAACCCTAACCCACACCCTCTACCTCATAACCTATTGTTTCAGAACCTCCAACTGCATCAATTCTAACAAAAACACCTCAAACTGCAGCACCACAAATAAAAGCACCTCAAAGTGTAGTATCTCAAATAGTTTTTCATGAAGCTCAAATTGAGCCAATACTTCCATCTCCTACTACATACCAACAAAAAAGAAAGACTCACAAACGTAGGAGAACCAAAAAGGACACTGAGTTACCTCAGACTAGTGTGCCTCAAGACCTTAGAGCAGATGAGGCTGTCCATGAGGAGGGGGTAACAGTGTGGAAAGGGCTATCACTATTGATGCAAGCTTAGATGCTGCACAGGACAGTGATAACATACTTAAAACCCAGACCACGACAATGCCTAATGTTAATATTCCTTAGGGAATAGATATAGGTGGCAGTCCCAGGAGCCAAAAAACCATAGGGGGTACTCCTACTCAGACTAGGTCTGAGAGAGTGCTTGACCAGCCCAATGAACCACCTCTCTCAGAAGGTCACACATCTGGAAGTGGGGAGGGAAGCATGGAACATACCTTTGAATTGACAGAAAATGTACCACCCATACCTTAGGATTTACCTCTCCTAGGAGGTTACATACCTGGATGTGATCAGGGTAGACTAAAATAAGAGAAATTGATGAATATTTGTACAAATTTGTCAAACAAGGTTCTTGCCTTAGAGAAAGCTAAGACTGCTTAGGATAGAGTGATCACAAGATTGAAATTAAGGGCCAAGAGGCTAGAATAAAAGAAAAAGGCAAGAACTTCACAACCAATGAAGAGGAGATTATTTAAAGGCAGAGTTAAGTCTTCTACTGACAAAAGTTTGGATGAGGAGGATGCATCCAAACTAGGGAGGAATAAAGACAAGAGGAAGCTAATGTTTAAGGAAAGTGACTTTGATGGAATTCATGATGATTCTATGCAAGATGTTGAAGAAGAGATAGTTGATGCTACTATAACTGGAGTTAGTACTGTTAGTGCACCAATTACTACTGTTGGTGTAACTATTAGTACTGCTGAACCAAGGACACATCCTACAACAACAATAGTCTTTGATGATGAGGATGTTACTATGGCAATGGCTCAGACTTTGATAAAGATGAAGGAACATAAAGCTAAGGAGAAAGGAGTTTCTATTACAGATGTTGAAGATTCTTCTAGAATTGTCAAACCTGTCAGATCAACAACTACACTTCAGCCTCTTCCAACCATTGATCCTAAAGACAAAGGTAAAGGTGTGCTAGTTAAAGAAGAATATGATCCTTTAGTGAAAATCAAGAGGAGAGATCAAGGTGATTTGCAAGTTTAAGCTGATACAGAGTTGGCTTAGTTACTGCATCAAGAGGAGTTAGCAGAGTTAGAAAGGAGACAAAAAGAAAGAGAAAGGCAAGAAGAGGCTTCTAAGGTTGCTATAGTTGAAATGTTTGATGAGGTGCAGGCAAGAATGGATGCTGATTATGAACTGACTGCTAGACTAACACATGAAGAACAAGAAATGTATACAATTGAAGAAAGGGCTAGGTTATTGGCAAAATTCTTTAAAAGGAGAAAGAAACAGTTAGCAGCAGAAAGAGCAGAGGCAAGCAGAAATAAACTACCTACTAAAACATAATTGAGAAATCTTATGATGACTTATCTAAAGAACATGGGTGATTACAAACACAGTCAGCTAAAAGGAAAGACTTATGATGAAATCCATGAATTATATGAAAGAGTGCAAAAGAGAATTCAAGATTTTATACTAATGGATTCAGAAAAAGAAGTGATTAAAGACAGTGGAAATAAGGATAATAGCAGTAGCAAGTCAGCAGGAGGCAGTAGAAGGAAAAATCTTGCAAGAAAAAGGACAGGTAAAAAGCAAAGTAAAGAAAGTGCAAAAAGGCAAAAGCTAAAGGATGCTGTAGAGGAACAAGAGCCTGCAGAGAGTGATGAAGAAGCAGCAGACTATGAGCAAGAAAAAGAAGAATTGAGAATGTGGTTAACAGTAGTTCTAAATGAAGAAGAGACTATGGATCCAGAGATTTTGTTTGCCAAGTTCCCTATAGTTGATTGGGAATCTTAGAATGTTAGAAGTGAAATTCATGTTTATAAGATAATTAGAGCTGATGGAAATACTAGTTATCACAAAACATTCTCAAGTATGCTGAGAAAATTTGATAGACAAGACTTAGAGGATTTGCAAAGATTGGCAATGAAAAGATTTGAAGACAATGCTCCAGAAGGTTATAATTTGTTGCTTTGGGGAGATCTCAAGATATTGTTTGAACCAAATGCTAAAGATGAAGTATGGAGTAACCAACAGGATTAGACTCTGATTAGCTAGAAATTATATGAAAATTGTGGAGTTCACTCATTACTGATGGATGGTACTTTGACTTGCTTTAACATGTTAGTGGAGAAAAGGTATCCTCTCATCAAGGAAATGCTGCAAAAGATGTTAAACTGGAAGCTAGAAGCTGAAGCTGAGACCACAATGGCATTTGAGCTTCTCAAATTTATCAAGTCATAGATAGAAGAATGAAGAAGTGTTTGGATACATCCTCCGGGTGTTTATTGAGCTTACAGTGAAGAAACTTGATGATTGACAAGTAGATATCAGGTTTAAGGGAGGATTGTTGGGAATTATAGACTTCTACAACTTAGTGCTGCTAATTCAATTTAACACTGCTAGTTTTAGAAGTTAGTACTGCTGGTTCAACTTGATG
This sequence comes from Tanacetum coccineum, assembly GCA_026074375.1. Lineage (NCBI taxonomy): Eukaryota > Viridiplantae > Streptophyta > Magnoliopsida > Asterales > Asteraceae > Tanacetum > Tanacetum coccineum. The sequence continues at coordinate 8,903 of BQNB010087267.1, forward strand.
CTGTTGTTGAAGAACTTAGAAAATAGTCTAAGTTATTAGTACTGCTAGTTATAATAGTTAGTGCTGCCAGTACATTGTTAGTACTGCCAGTTTAGTTAGTACTGTTAGTTAATAGTTTGTACTGTTAGTTTTATATAGTTAGTACTGCTAAAGTGATATGCATGAGTTATATTAGGAATAGATATGCATGATTACTTGACGCGTTTTGTAAGCCCATTAGGGTTTCCTTGGTGTATAAAAGGAACCCTACGACATAGTTAGGGATATCGAATATAGAATCGAATACATATAGAAAATCATAGCTATTAGGCAAAACATATAGTTGTTTTGTGAATCGTTTAATATAGTGAAAGTTGAGAGAAAGATCTTGTATTACTGTTTCATTACTTTATTATTCTTCTGGTGTATAAAGATTAGATTTCGCATAATCTTTATATATTGTTCAAGGTTTCTATCATAGTTGTTTTAGATTTATCTAAGATAACTAAACCTTTTACAAGCTAATCAAAGATTTGTTCTAAAGGGTATCAATAACACAGTACAAGTGTACATGGGAAATTCACAATCATTTGAGAATGTGGCTATCTAAGGAAATGATGGTTCGTTCTTTGTTGCTCTGAACAAAGAATCACTAATTCTTGCTGCTCACCCAAATCATTTTCTTTATTGTACAGGCTAATCTTTATGCAAGTTTCTGGAGTGGAGGTCTTATGTGGATTTGGTGAAGGTTTTCGGACATGGACTGTAGTCTTTGATAATGATGTAACTGTCGTTTAAAACTCATTGTCTGTAATAACATATTCTAGTTTATTTTGTTTAGATTGTAGTATTGTAATGTTTCCCGGTTTTAAGAGTAGGATATTATGTAATTTTCATATGCGTGTAGGTCTGTAACCACTTATCGTCCTGTAAATTTTCATCTGCAAGTTAGTTGAAACTTGTTGACATTATGTTTCATTTGTATTTACCATGTTTAATTATATAGAACATAATTTAAAGATGTTTAATCTTGTAAACAAGTAATTGTTAAATTTTTAACAACTACACTAACAGATACTAAGATATTGCAATCTTATAAACATACATTAATTTTTAATTTAAGTAACACAATAATAGATACTGGTATGGTGCAAGTTGATATTAGACATTAAACATTGTTCAAAAGCTAAAAAATTGTAAATTGTGCCACTAGTATGTGAATGTGTTTAACTCCAAACTTTAATACTAGTACTTTATTGGTTTGGTTTATTAAGTTCCCTTCTAGATATACATCATATTCTAGAAATTCATTACATCAATAACAAAACCAAATGAGTTCTCTTAAGTTCAAGGTCTTTTTAGTGTATGAAGAGTTAGAATATGGTGTGTTTCTCCCAAATGATGTAGATTACTCGAATCTAGTGCGTTATGTGAAGAAGAAGTTCAAGGTTGGTGATGCAAACCAAATATCTTTATCCTGCAACATTGGTTCTATCTCCCTCAACATAATATACGATGATGATGTACGTTTTTTTGTAAATGAAGTATCTGGAGAAGAGGTAAAAACATTTGATCAAACTAGGTTAACCAACCAAAGAGGTAACTCCGTCTTCAAATCCAAAACCTTTAGATATAGATATGAATGTTTCCTTGTTTTCCAACCCATATTTTATTTATCAATTGAAAGAAAAAAACCCACTTATGTTTGTTCCATTCCCACCCCATGCACCTACACTTCTTACTGAAAAAAGCATAGTGTTAAATTCGCCAAAATTTTTACATTTGATGATAAGGAAGCGTGCATCTATGAGATAGCTCTTAAATGTTTAAAGGAAGGGTATCAATGTAAAGTTCATAAATTATGTCTAGAACGGTATGGTGTAGAATGCGTGCAATGAGATTGTTATTGGTACATATTCGCTCGTAGGATTAGGAAATGTACTAAATGGTGAATAACAAACATTAACGACAATCATGCATGTTCTAAAACCCAATTCAATCCATATCATCATAATGTTACATCTAAATTGATGAGTAAATTAAGACTACCAAAAGTTAGGGATGTTACAAGGTTATATAGACCAAAGGATATTACCCATGATGTGAATATGGAATTGAATATATATGTTTCATACAAGAAAGCTTGGAGGGGGAAACATATCGTATTGGCATCAAGTCAAGGATGTCCTATTGAATCATTTGCTCAGTTTCCTTTTTATTGTTATAACTTAAAGAGGGAAAATGAAGGCACTGTTACAGACATTAAAACGGATAATACATGACGTTTTAAGATGCGTTTCATAGGCTTTGGTATTGCGGTAAGCATATTCTAAAATTTCTGATTAAGTATTCATTCACATGTTTTACCTTATATTTATGAATATTTTGCAAGTGTGTTACATTCTAAGGTTCCAAACAATCTTATTGAAAGACAGTTCTTACATTAAGCCTGCAAATTACCATATGTTTTTAACCACAAATACATAAACATAATGCAACAACTAGTATTTTTTCATAAGAAATTACATATAACCATAACTTTAGCAACTACCAAAAGTTGTAACTGATCCCTGAACCCAAAACTCCATCATTTATACTATTCTTAAATTTTCATTCAAACAACAATTTCTTGTTATTACCTGCATACCGGGGGCCAATAAACAAAGCAGATTGTTACTTCTATTGGGTTAGGCATTCCATATGTCATACTAAAATCAAACACGATATTTAAAGATTTTACAATTATAAATTATAAATCTTTTCAAAAGAACCAATATTATAATTAAAGTTAGAGCACAATCAAACATACCTTCTTTTTGTTTCCATTTTAACTTTCTGGCATAACCATAACATCTGACTTATTTTTTTGGAGCTTTTATCCCAAGAATAGCATTGCTAACTTTCACCAAATTGTATGGTTTCTTTACCACAACATCTTCTTTCTTAATAGGTCCTAATGACCGTAGAGCATAATGAGCTTGACATCTTGAGTTGGTGAACTTGAACCAGTTTTTTTATTTGGGTAGGCGACATCAAGTGTTTTTTCCTCTCTTTCCTGAGTCTGCTTAGGGAACTGCCAATCAAGATCACGACCAACCATGAAGTTTATTAAAAAAAATTCACTTAAATCTCTAGAGTCATTACATGAATCAGTGTTTGAGAAATCAGAGGCATCAAAAGATGTGTCAGGATCTAGGGATGGCTCATCGTCTGATAAAATTTTACATTCTGCAAAAATGTATAAGGATAGTGAGTGCAGGTTAATAGCATGCTAAAATTATAGGATTAAAGTTTTAAAAAGCGTACTTAACTAACTAACTAACCTTTTTGCTTCTCTTTATTTTCTCCAAATTTTGATAAAATTTCTTCTACAATGTTTATCCTGTCTTTAAGTTCATCCAACTCCTTTATGTTGGGTCCTTATTCTTTTTATCTAGAATTTAAGGAAAAAAATAGAACATTATAGATACTCAATTAGTGAAAATACTATTGTCACACCAATTTAGTGAAAATACATACGATGTGTCAACAATACATAGCAGATTACACAAATTGGATTCTCTGCCCTCTAATAAAGTGTATTATAAGGGAACAATACATGGCAGATTAAAACACATAAACAAACTGTAACACCCCCAAATTGGGTGGCAGCGGAATATGAGTCCGGGGCGTGTTACTTCATAGATCAACAGCACAAGAGATATATAAGAATGACCATTATAAAAGTCGTTTAAAAATGATACATTAGATTTAGTAAATTGTTTATTTTAAAAGCCTTAAGCTTCACTTGAACAATATTTGTAAAAATCAACAACACAATTTCTTGTGCCCTTCAAAAGTCAGCCGAATGTATGTAGAGAGAAAAGAGATGCTAAAATTTTGTTTGTTTAGTGTATCATATGCGTAGGATCCTAGATATAAAGAAGTTAAAATAACATTGGTCTTATTATTGTTTAAAACACAAGTTGAGGAGAAAAAATATATAATATGCAAGTGCTAGACAAAGGCCTAACTAAATATTATAAAGAATGTAAAAAATATCTATCAATAATTAGGGGCTAGTTACTATTCATTTATTAGGTAGATGTTTAGTAAATTTTTGGGTATTGGGTATAATTGTGGGTATTTGTTGAAGCGTAGATAAGTTTTGGTAGTTCCGTGAACGCCTAAATGTATTTTATCGCGAAACGTAAACACTTTACGTAACTAATAAAAATAAAATATGCAAAGTTAATAATTATCTTCTAAATAATTATCTAACACTTGCTTGACGTAAACCTTTAATTGTTTGATGCCCGTTTATGTTAATTGTTGACTTTCAGTTTACGCGATTTAACTTAACGGTTATAATTAAAATAACCATGCAACCCTTCGACACTCGACAAGATAATTAGACTAAATCTTATAAATAAGAGATTTAGTGCTTCAACTTATAAATGACAGAAATGTCAACAACGTGAAGTCGAGTTAAAAAAATAACTTGAAAGTTTGTAGTTGTAAAAAATCATGAAATAATAGAATGTTACAGTCTTCTACCATTAAACGAGCCTTGCCCTCAAGGCTTAAGATGCGGCACTTGATGACAGTGTGGTTTTTGTGAAGAGACGTGGATTTTTTTTGAAATTGATCCTCACCTTCCCATGTAAACTTAAGACCTCTCCTAGAGTTCCATCGAACCTTGATGACTGGAATACGACTTTTCTTCGTCCGTTTGACTTCTTGATCCATGATTTCTACAGGTTCCTCGACAAACTGAAGCTTGTCATCAAAATGTAGTCCATCTAACGGAACAGCTAATGGTTCGTCGGCATAGCACCTCTTAAAGTTAGATACATGAAACGTATTGTGAACCCTACTCAGCTCTTAAGGCAGCTCAAGCTTGTATGAAATGGCTCCAATCTTAGCCAACACCATGAAAGGTCCGACATATTTAGGGTTTAACTTCCCTCGTTTGCCAAAATGTATGACCCTTTTCCAAGGCAAAACTTTAAGCATAACTCTATCTCCAACTTGAAATTCCATCGGCTTACGTTTTAATCGGCGTAACTCTTCTGTCGATCATGAGCGACTTAAATTCTTTGATTGATCTGTATGACCTTCTCGGTTGTCTCTCGAACTAACTCTGGACCGGTGAGTTAAACTTGTCCAACCTCAGCCCAGCAAACAGGTAAACGATACTTTCGACCATAAAGTGCTTCAAATGGTGCAGCCTTGATGCTAGTGTGGTAACTATTGTTATATGAGAATGCAACTAAGGACAAATGGTTAACCCAACCTTTTCCAAAGTCGATCACACAAGCGCGTAGCATATCTTTAAGAGTTTGGATAGTCCTCTTGCTTTGCCCGTTAGTTTCTGGATGGTATGCAGTACTTATATCCAAACTAGTACCCAAATCTTTCTGAAGTGACCTTCAAAAATTTGATGCGAACCTAGGGTCGCGATCACAAATGATTGAGACAGATATGCCATGCCTCGTGACTACTTTCTTTAGGTACATTCTTGCCAGTTTCTCTATGTGATCGGTTTCTCTTATTGGTACGAAGATTGCGGATTTATTGAGTCGGTCAACAATCACCCAAATGGTCTCATAACCTCGTGACAACTTAGGAATCTTTGTGACAAAATCCATAGTGATATTGTCCTACTTCCATTGAGGTATCTCGGGTTACACCAACAAACCTGATAGTCTTTGATGTTCAGCCTTGACCTTTGCACATGTCAAACACTTGCTAACATAGGTGGCGATGTTGGCCTTCATATTGGGCCACCAATATAGCTTATTCATGTCCTGATACATCTTGTCAGAAACCGGATGGATAGAGTATTTTGACTTGTGGGACTCGTGCATAATTACAGTCCTCAAATCACCATAACATGGTAACCAACTCCTTCCATTTAAGCACAGGGTTCCATCCGTATGTGGTTCCAGTTTCTCCATTCTAAATTTCTCTGGATCCTTTGAATTTTTAATCAATATACCTCCAACAGCTTCGTTCTTGAGGTTCTTTGCTTTCTGTGCTTCGATTTGAGCTTCTAGAATTTGCTTGGTAAGGTTTAAACCAATAGTCATCACTAAGGCTCGAACCCGTAATGGTTGATCTCATTCTTTCCTTCTCAAGGCATCAGCAACAACATTTGCCTTTCTCAGGTGATAACGAATCTCACAATCGTAATCACTGAGCAACTCTAACCAACGAAGTTGCCTCATGTCTAACTCCTTCTGATTAAGAATGTGCTGTAAACTTTTATGATCAGTGAACACCGTACACTTGGTTCTGTACAAATAGTACCTCTAAATCTTTAGAGCGAACACTACTGCTCTAAGTTCCAAATCATGAGTCATATAGTTCTTCTCATAAATTTTTAATTGACGTGATGCATAAGCAACCACCTTCTCTATTTGCATCAACACAGCACCCAAACCTTTAATCGAAGCATCGAAGTATACGATAAAATCTTTGCTTCCTTCAGGTAAAGCCAGAATTTGTGCACCACACAACTTTTGCTTAATTAGCTAAAACGCTGCTTCTTGTTTGTCGCCCCAATCAAACTTGACCTTCTTCTGAGTTAGCTTGGTCATTGATTTGGCAATCTTTGAAAATTCTTTAATGAATCTCCGATAATACCCAGCAAGACCTAAAAATTGACGAATCACCGTTGGTGTCTTAGGAGATACCCAATCTTTAAAGGATTCGATCTTGGCTAGATCCACGTGAACACCATGACAGTCAATCACATGATCGAGGAACTATACTTTGGGAATCCAAAATTCACACTTACAAAATTTGGCATATAATTCCTCCTTCTTAAGCAATTCTAAGATAAACTTAAGGTGTTCTTCATGTTCTTGCTTATTTTTTGAGTAGATCAGAATATCATCAATAAAGACAATCACATACTTGTCCAAGTATGGCTTGCATACCGGATTCATGAGGTCCATAAATATGGTCGGTGCATTAGTCAAACCAAACGACATAACTTGGAATTAATAATGTTCATATGGAGTTCTAAATGAGGTCTTTGGAATGTCTTCTTCACGAACTCTCAGTTGGTGATAACCCGACCTCAGGTCGATCTTCGAGTAGACACTCGACCCTTGAAGTTGATCGAATAAATCATCAATTCTTGGGAGCGGATAATGGTTCTTCACCGTTAGTTTATTCAATTCCCGGTAATCAATGCACATCCGGAATGATCCATCCTTCTTCTTGATAAACAAGACCGAAGCTCCCCAAGGTGAGGAACTGGGTCTTATGAAACCTTTGTCGAAAAGTTCTTGTAGTTGATCCGACAATTCTTTCATCTCTGACGGAGCTAATCGATAAGGTGCCCGTGCTACAGGTGTAGCACCAGATATCAAATCGATTTGAAATTCCACTTGTCAGGCTAGTGGAATACCCGGAAAATCCTCAGGAAAAACCTCGGGAAAATCTCAAACAATCGGTACGTCTTTAAGTTGCTTCTTCTTCGACTTGTCTTCAACCTCCTTTGTGGTAACATGTGCCAAAAAGACCTGACAACCTCTTTGCAAATATTTTTGAGTTTTGGTGTATGAGATGAGGTTTAATCGAGACTCGTGTTCGTTGTTGCTTTCGTCACCATGAACAATTAGGATTTCGTTTCCAAAGGGTATACAGACGATCTTCTCAGCACATACAATAACGACCTGATATCTCGATAACTAGTCCATGCCAATTATGACGTCAAAACTACCCATCTCTACGGGTATTAAGTTGATGTTGAATGGGTGGTTAAGAAAATTTAAAGTACAACCTCGAATAAGTGTATTAACTTTAATTATTCAACCGTCAGCTAACTCGACGTCGACACCATGGTCTAATACAGTTGGTACAATATCAATCAAAGAACTAAACGTAGAAGACATGAAACTCCTATCGGCACCAGTATCAAATAGAATCGAAACATAATGGTTGTTTAGGAGGAACGTACCCGTAACGACATTGGAGTCTGGGTCTGTCCTGACAGTGCCCACCGCATATACTTTGGCTGGAGCATTGCCATTCCTAACTCGGTTGCCTCGGTTGTTGTTATTCAGTTTTGGACACTCTCTCTTGAAATGTCCCTCAGCTCCATACTTATAGCAAGTAGCTCTCTGACCTGCCTCAGTGCCCCTTTAGTTGTTAGCAGTATTGGTGTTTGCAGGTCTCTTACAGTCATGGGCCAGATGGCCAAATCGGTCACACTTGTAGCATTTAGGAGCACACGGACCGTCATGGTGATAGTTGCATTTAGAGCATAGGGGTTTAGTCCCCCTGTAGGGTTTCTTCTCACTAGACCCTGCAGTGAAAGCTCGTGCCACATCTTGCCTTTTGGAAGGCTGGTGTTGGTTGTTCTTGGAAGTGTCATCAAACTTCCTCTTGTTATCAGCCTGTTGTTCAACAAAGGTGCTGATCTTCTTGTCTATCAATTCATTTGTCATTTCGATTACCTCTTACATTGTATTTGGCCTAGATGTCACTAGGCTTCCATGAATCATGTCGGGCAAACCATCGACATATCTCTCAACTTTGTCCGACTCCTCAGGAAATATTCTGACACACAACAATGCTAGTTCTTGAAAACATTGGTTGTACCCTTTCACGTCGGTACCTTTAACATTCAAATTCCACAGCTCACCCTCGAGTTTCTTAATTTCACCCCTCGAGTAGTATTTTTCAGTCATCATCTTCTTCAGGGTTATCCAAGTTATGGCATATGCAACATCCTGACCAACAGTCCTAACATGGGAGTGTCACCACGTTAGAGCGTTTCCAAAGAGAGTGCATGTAGCAAACATGGTTTGATTTCCTATAGTGCAGTGGCTTATGTGGAACACAGATTCCATTTTCTCAAACCACTGAGTCAACTCTACGACTCCTTCTGTACCCTTGAATTTCAAGGGTTCGCATTTCATGAATTCCGGGTAGGTGCATTCACGAGTAGTGCGTGCAGTCCTTCTAACATATGTTCCCGAAACATGGCTTTCATCACCATTTCCATTTCTGTTTGCGTCACGTGCTGCCAATGCCTCAGTAACGCCTTGTTCGATTAGTGCCTTAAGTTGAGCATCGATGACAGATGTGGTGGCGGGGGCTGTTGTTGCGGCTGGTGTTGTGGCTGGTGTTGACATTGTGACTCTTTTTGGTGCCATTTTCTTTAAAATCATACGAAAATATAATACCCGTTAGATTTTATACAGCCATAACCATGACTTGATATATACCAATAAATAAGGTGAGATTACCACACATAGTAAAATATACATATGAATTGAAATTAACAATGGTGTGGCTTATATACGTAATATAATTCTCTTATCGTAATGTACGTAATATATATATCATAAACACGTATATCAATCATGAATGCATCTAGTCCAACCAACTAATGCAACAAATGTATGTATGTCCCGTGACAACCCCTTTTGTATGAATTTAATGTTTGAAAATGATTATAGTCTAGCAAAAATATTTGACCTGGTTCTCTATAACCTTGGCTCTGATACCAATCTGTAACACTCTCAAATTGGGTCGCAGTGGAATATGAGTCCGGGGCGTGTTACTTCATAGATCAATAGCACAAGAGATATATAAGAACGACCATTATAAAAGTCGTTTAAAACTGATACATTGAATTTAGCAATTGTTTATTTCAAAAGCCTTAAGCTTCACTTGAACAATATTTGTAAAAATCAACAACACAATTTCTTGTGCCCTTCAAAAGTCAGCCGAATGTATGTAGAGAGAAAAGAGATGCTAGAATTTTGTTTGTTTAGTGTATCATATGCGTAGGATCCTAGATATAAAGAAGTTAAAGTAACATTGGTCTTATTATTGTTTAGAAAACAAGTTGAGGGGAAAAACTATATAATTTGCAAGTGCTAGACAAATGCCTAACTAAATATAATAAAGAATGTAGAAAATATCTATCAATAATTAAGAGATGGTTACTATTCATTTATTAGGTAGATGTTTAGTAAATTTTTGGGTATTGGGTATAATTGTGGGTATTTGTTGAAGTGTAGATAAGTTTTGGTTGTTCCGTGAACGTCTAAATGTATTTTATCGTGAAACGTAAATACTTTATGTAACCAATAAAATTAAAATATGCAAAGTTAATAATTATCTTCTAAATAATTATCTAACACTTACTTGATGTAAACCTTTAATTATTTGATGCCCGTTTACGTTAATTGTTGATTTTCAGTTTACGCTATTTAACTTAATGATTAAAATTAAAATAACCATGCAACCCTTCGACACTCGACAATATAATTAGACTAAATCTTATAAATAAGAGATTTAGTGCTTCAACTTATAAATGACAGAAATGTCAATGTTAGCCTCAAAATATTAAGTCGAACAAGGAAGCTCGATCACTCAACGAGGAAGCTTCGGTCTTTATATATTAATGTTGTAATAGGCTAGAAGGGTAAATGGGCTCGTGAACATAATCTAATCTTATACTAGTTCCGGACTAAGGTCCATTGTAATCACGAGCCCGGCCCAAGAAACAAACACCACACGGCCCAACAAAAAGCCTTACAAGGCCGGCCCATTAAGGTGTTATAAATACCCCTCTCCAAGTGTGGAGAGGGTTTGATCTCATTTGTTTCAAACACTTAGAAATCAACCATATCTCATTCTCTTTTTATTTCTCTCTCTAACTTCTCTTTAAAATTCTTTCATCTTTCCCATCTTATTTTCTTGTATCCAAATATGAAGTGAAGTGATTATTGGGTACCGACACTTGGTATCACTCGCCACGGGTGGGTTTAGTGATTTGTGGTTTGTGTTGAGATCATTAGTTCGGATTTTTGTCTACTATATTTCGGTTCATCTTTCTGTTTTTTATGTTTCGTCTAAAACTTTGATTGCGTTTTTTGTTTTACTATCATAACATTTGTTCCTTTTCCTATTCTACCAATACTTTCGTTTTTGTTTCATCAAAAAGGGCGCGTTTTAATTTAAAACCTTGGTTTGCTAATCTTTTATTATACAAACTTGGACCAATCTGTTACTATATTCCTACAATGATTGAATATTGTTCTTATTTTGGGCTAAATTTTTCAAAAATGTTCAAATCTTAAAAATGTTTTCTGCTGCTTCTAAATAAAACGCGTTTTATCGTTTTTTCTTTCTTTCTTTTTCTTCAAATCATTTCTGTTGAAGCTTCATTGTACACGGTTTAAGTTTAAGTGTTCTTATTTTTGGCTTATTCCGGTGTAAAAAGTTTAAGTGTGGTATCGGTCGCTTATTTCTCTTGTGGTCCAAACGGTTTCAAAGAAAACAAGATCCAACATTTTAGCTTCACAAGGACGATTGGCGTTTTTTTATTGTTTCGGTAGAAGACAAAAGCAAGGACCACACGATCGTACAACGAATTAGCAACAAAGAAAGCACACGAATTGGCAACCTAGTGAGACACGAAATTGCAACAAGAAGTACACGAATTAGCAATTTCTTCAATACACGGATTAGCAATCCTCCTTGTCATCCGAATTTGCAAAAGTATAGCACCCGGATTCGCAACCTTGTGTAACACGAATTAGCAACCACATAACAACACGAATTAGCAAAAAAAATTTACATCCGAATTTGCAACTTTGAAGATGCACGAATTAGCAACTTTAAGGAGCATACGAATTCGCAACGTGAAGAAGGAACCGAACTCGCCACAACTTGTAACTGGATTCGCAAACGTGACGTAGAAACCGAACTAACAACAAGTGAGAACCGAAATAACAAATAATCAGAGGCAAAATATACACGCTTTAAGCTATTTTGGATTTTTCGAGTTCGAGTGACGGTGCTCTTCGGGACTTCTAACTTATACCATCGTGATCGTGACATCGTTTCGATCAACATGGTATATTTGGTTTTAACCGACGATAACCGTACGCGTCCAAAAGATCAAAAAATAGAATCGTTTCATTTTTTTAAAATTTTCATACGTACATGCATGGAGGGAAACAACTTTTAATTAATTAAAAGTTGAAATTTACATTATTGGTCCCTGGATTTAAAGACACATTCATTGTAAGTACTTTCTTTCTTTATTAACTCTCATTGTTGAAAGTATTTCTCACCGTTAGTCCTTACATCTTACAATTCCACCGTTAATCGACTCAAGCTCAAAATTTGTGCACCGTTCATCGTTCTAAGCTCATTTTTTGTCAACAAAAGCTCAAGTTCTTCGATTACAACAACGATTTCAACATCAATTCATTTTTGTTTTACGGTTTCTTCTTGATGTTGTAATATCCCGCAAAAGATACGATTCTTTTCTCGGTTTTAATTAAAGATTTGTAAAATCCCGTGAACGTTAATTCAATTCAATCCACAACAACAATCACTTTACCTGCTTAAGATCCTACAAATCATTTTCACTTCAATTCAACAAAATGGAAACAAAAGATACTTTATCTTCGTGTTCGGATGTAGATGAACAAGAGATACACCAACTGCAAAAGCATGCAAAGGTTTTGAAAGAAAACTCCTTGAACAAATTGAATGCACTCAAAATAAAAACTCAACATCTCTCAAGTTCCAACAACTTAATGTACTACCAGTTTAGAGATGCTTTTTGATTCGTCAATAGTATGTATATAAAATACTAGGCAAATCCAAACTCTTCACCCTTGACAAAGGAAAAAGTCAAGACCTACTTAGAAATAAAATATATCACGAGAAGGATTTCCAATTCTGATCTAACGTGTTTTCACAAGTGCAAGTTTTGACAAGTTCATACATTCAAAATGTTTAGAGCCTTCAATTATTATTCATATAATCTGAAACAAGACGAAACTTCAAAGAGAAAAACTCACCTGGAAGCTCAAACATTCAAAAACAATCATTCTAAACATGAACTCCATTGAGCAATTATGTTAAAGAGCAAAACATGACAAAGCCTTCAGAATGGGTTAAAATGTTGAATGAAAGAAAGTTGCAGTGATTCAAGAGTGCAAGTCAAATTTTAAAGCAGAACGGATGCTAGTTTGGAGAACTGTAGTAGGATTGTCTCAGACAAAGGGAATGATCGAGGTTTAGAGAATCAAAGCAACACATCTGGAGATGAAAGCAGTAGGTCAAGGAATGAATGCAATGACAAAAGTACTTTTAGGGATGATATGGACATCATACCTTCCTATGACACAGAACCAATGGTTGAGGTATCATATACTGCTGAATATAATGTGTTTGTTGTTAACACATAACATTCTGAGCAATCTGAATCCATTATTAACACATGTGTAGTGGAAAAGGTTGATAGCAATGTCATTTCTGATTCACCGAATATGTGTGATAATGAAATTCAGACTGACCATAATGCTGTAGTATGTGATGATGAGCGTGTTGCGCTTGCCAATTTAATTGCAAATTTAAAACGTAACATTGATGAAAACAAAACGATTCAAAAGCAACTAAAGAAAGCAAACGCATCATTGACTCAAGATTTGACTGAGTGCAAATCTATTCTTGCAGAAACTAGTAGAACTCTAGGGGAATCTAATAGTATTTGGGATAGTTGTCTAGTTGCACTTCAAAATAAACAGACTGAGTTTGAGAGGTACAAAGCCTTTAATGACCGTACAGTTGATTATGACAAACTTAAACGTAAGTTAAATGAAACTCTAGGACTATTAGCTCAAAAAGACATTGACATAAAATAAGGTTTAAAAGTTAAAGCCTACAAAATTTCTGTTGTCAAACAGAAACACGATGAGTTAGTCAAACAGAATCTTTTAACTAAGTCACATTACGAAGGTCTTGTCAAGGAGAAAACAAAGGTAATAACGGATTTGAAACTTAAGGAAGAAAAAGCTATTGACAAAATGATTTCAATGGAAAACCAATTAAAGTTTTTGAATGAAATTGTTTACAAAAGGAGTCAATCAATCCATACCATTCATATGTTAGCACCCAAATGCCCAACATATAATGTAAGACCTACTTTTGCTAATCCAATGTGCCTCAAAAAGGCTCAATTTGAGATACCATGTTTGTATGAGATCCCACATGACCAATCCGATCATGCAAACAGACTCGTTCCCAAGAGGGAAGAGACACTGACTCTTGAAAGAGAGAGTCGATCAAAATTAAATAAAGACTTAGTGAAACCTTTTGACTACACAAAGTTAAATAGTCTTTATGAAATTTTTAAACCCCCAACCCAGGAATATCAAATACAGTTGGCACATGCAAATGAAATAAGGAAGAAAATGTGGAGAAAATCATTTGTGAAAACGAAACCAAATATTTTCCAAAACATAGCTTTCTTACCTGTGTCCAAATCAATAAGCAAAAGTAGACAAGCGTATAATGTCATGACGAATAACATAAATCATCTTAGAGATATTGTCGATCAAGCTTGGGTAAAACATTGTAAAGATCATTTTCGTGCCCCAACTGCTAAAGATATGGAAGTGCTAATAAAAACATGTTTGATGCCTCTTGCTCATAAGACTCAGAATGATAGTCTCACATTTGTTCATGAACTTAAAAAAGAAATACATGCAGATTTAAAGTACGTTGAGTCCCTTGAAAATGAAATTGACGAACTTGAATCTAATAAATCAGAATTTTCAAACATGTATGATATGCTCTTGCAAGAATGTGTGTCTAATGATATTATGTGCTCTTATTTGCATTCATTATCTGATTTAGATGAAATCACTGAATTGCAATGCTTATATCTTCAAAAAATCAAAGAATGTGAATGTCTTGCACAAAAGCTTTCGAAACATTAGTAAAGAAGTTTATACTAAGCTTTTACGAAGTTTTGCTAGATTAGAAAAACACTCGATTTCTCTTGAACTAGCTTTACAACAATGTCAAGAACAAATGAAAAATGACACAGTTTGCAAAGAAAAAGCGTCAAATGTATTTCTGAAAGAGCGTGAACAATATTTTGAAATACAAGATTTGAAAGCTCAATTGCAAGACAAGGACATTGCCATAAGTGAGTTAAAGAAACTCATTGAGAAGAACAAAGGAAAGGGTGTGGACACTAATTTTAAAAAACAATCAATCTTGGGGAAACCGCCTTTGCAACCAATCAGAAATCAACCAGTGGTAAGACAACCAACTGCGTATAAATCTGAACGATCCCAATTGCCAAGACATAGGATTGCCTCCCAAGTTGGTGTGTCGCATGATTTGACAAAACCAGTCACTCCACATTCTTGGCCTCAAGTTAGGAAATTGTCTTTTGCTAAGCCTTATGATGTGAATGCACTTGGCCCTTCTAGGAAAAGCCCAAAGCATGTGTCATTTCAGTCACCAAGGGAATCTGTAGGCTCAAATGACATGGTTCATAACTACTACCTAAAGGAAGCTAAGAAAAAGGCACAACTTTAGAAAGACAAAGCCTTGAATACCAAACCTAGTGTGCAACAATCTGCTAGATTACCAAACACTGCTAATGGTAACAAACCGAAACCTAGGAACTTTAATCAACAACCTAGGAATTGGCCACCATCCATGAGTAGTCGTGTATCGAATAGAACTGTTAACACAACAGAACCACCTAGGATTCAAAAGTCTTTCTTGAAGTCAAAAGACTTGGCATGTCCTACATGCAAAAAGTGCATTTACAGTGCAAATCACGATGAGTGCATCTTAAAATACCTCTCAAAGGTGAATTCTCGTGCCTCTACACAGAAAAAGGATGCACAATCCCATAAGACAACAAAGAGATATATACCTACAGAAAAGAAAAGCGACTCTAAGAATCATGGTAGACAGATCCCCATAGGATAAAGGTTTTCTCAAAATAAGTCCTCTAATGTGTATCTGAAAACAACGCCTCCTAGATCTGGTCTTACATGGAAACCAACAGGTAGAATCTTTACTCAAGTTGGTCTTAAGTGGATTCCTATTAGAAAGCCAGTTAAAACCCGCTACAACACGAATGATAGTGCTTCACCATTAAGACAGGAAACACATAATCCTAAAACTATTATTTGTGCAAACTCTTCTTCTTTGAGTGCAGGTACTTCAATGGCTTCCGAACCCATCTCCTCAAAGGGTTCTTCTAATGTAAATATTCTATCAACATCTTCTTTGTATAAACATTCCATTTTTAATTATGTTAGAAAACATTCAAAAGTCAAACTTCGTAGTTGACTTTTTACCGTAAAATACCCAAACTTGACTCGGCCGTAAAACGTTCATTATTAAGAGTTACGCGACGATCCACCTAGCGAAGCGGAGCTTAGGGCGAACACTATCACTTAAAATAATCAAAAATAACTTTCAAAAATTTCTCGACTCGCTACGGTCAAGTCAAACATGATCAACCCAAAACCTATTAAAACAACATTTTTGACATAATCCGACTATCAAAATACGCTTAACTAGTCTATATAATTATACCAAAACCATCAAACTTTAGTCAATAATAAAACACACTTTTAATATTTTCCGCACTTGAATCATCTAGCAATAATCATAATACACGCAATATATCACTTTAATCAAACAAGAAACATAACTAGAAGCTTACAATGCTATCAAGAAAATCAAATTATGGTTTTCCCTTTGGCTTCTAAAATCGGACGCAACCCAAACCAAACAACCAAACCCTTTTTCAAACAACTAACACTAAAATAACAACAATCTAACTAATCTAAACACCTCCTTATACACGAAAACACCAAGAATCAACCAAAAAATCAACTTCTTCGATTCTTATTGCATGTGAGGTTTTTATAGTGGGTTTTGTAGCTCTTGAAACAAGGATTAAGAGTATATAATTTGATTTAATTGCATGTCAGAAAATAAGCCAGAAATGGTGGTGTTTGTGGTGGTGTCCGGTCGAACAAGAGCAAGAGAGGAGAGGGAGTGAAATAATTTTTGTAAAAATGTTATAAGTGAATATGGTGGGGTATTTATAGAAAGAAACTTTGGCATTTTGGCAATTTAGGTCCCTCCTTTTTATACCTCTTTTTAAAACTAGACAAAGCTTTATTTCCTTTATTTAAAATTAACCAATGACTCGGGTCACACCACGTTTATAAATATTTTAAATTCGTCCCACTAATTTTACTTTAAAACGTTTAATAAATCGTTAAACCTCATAAAACACGACCTTTAAACACGGTTTTTACAAAAACTCAGGGAAACGTCGTAAAATACAAAAATAATATATTTACGCTCTCGGAGCAACAACATAAATTTTTTTGACTTTTAAACGGTAAAAACAAATAGAAAATCAATCACGGCATGAAATTACCTTATAAATGGAAATTCTAATCAAACGTTATATAGCATAAACGACTATAATTATTTACGTAGCTAAAATAATTATCGTAGCTCGGGATAGACGTTGACCTGAAACTTGGGTTGTTACATTCTCCCCTCCTTTAAGGAGCGCCGTCTTGGTGCTCAGCTCGACTTATCTGCTTTCCTCACTTCGTCCTTACTTGTAAAGAGATGAGGGTACTTTTTCTTAATCTAATCCTCACGTTCCCAAGTAAATTATGGACCTCTTTACGAATTCCAACGAACTTTAACAATAGGTATCCTACTTTGCTAAAGTCGCTTAACCTCTCTATCAACAACTTCCACTGGCTCTTCAATCATATGCAACTTATCATCAAGTTGAATCTCATCCATCGGAACAACAATATCGCCTTCCGCTAAACATTTCTTAAGATTCGAAACATGAAACGTATTATGAATCCCTTTCAACTCTTCAGGCAACTCCAACGTGTAAGCTACAGGACCAACTCTAGCTATAATCTTAAATGGCATAATGTAACGTGGATTTAGCTTTCCGCGCTTTCCAAAACGCACAGTTCCCTTCCATGGCGATACCTTGAGCAGTACCATATTACCAACTTCAAATTCCAACGGCTTAGTTCTCCTATCTGCGTAACTCTTCTGGCGGCTACGAACAGTCAACAAATGATTCTTAATCTGGACGATCTTCTTAGTCGTATCACGGATCAATTCTGGACCGGTGAGTTGGCTATCCCCAACCTCACTCCAACATACAGGTGATCTACATTTCCGTCCGTACAAAGCCTCATATGGTGCAGCCTTAATACTTGCGTGATAACTATTGTTATATGAGAACTCGACCAATGGCAGATGGCGATCCCAACTACTTCCAAAGTCAATCACACAGGCACGCAACATATCTTCCAGCGTTTGTATAGTCCTCTCACTTTGACCATCCGTTTGAGGGTGGTAAGCGGTACTCATATCCAAATTCGTCCCCAACGCTTCCTGAAGCGATCTCCAGAATCTTGACGTAAAATGGCTATCTCGATCCGAAATGATCGAAACAGGAACACCATGCCTACACACTATCTCCTTCAAGTAAAGTCGTGTGAGTTTCTCCATACTATCCGTTTTCTTCATTGGTAGGAAATGAGCTGATTTGGTCAGTCGGTCGACAATAACCCAAATCGTATCATACCCACTTGGCGTTCTCGGCAATCCACTCACAAAATCCATAGTAATCCTTTCCCACTTCCAAACTGGAATCTCAGGTTGTTGCAGCAAACCAGATGGTTTCTGATGCTCAGCTTTGACCTTCGCACAAGTCAAACACTTACTAACATACGTGGCAATATCCGCTTTCATATTCGGCCACCAGTACAACAGCTTCAAGTCTTGATACATCTTGTTCGATCCCAGATGGATGGAATACTTGGACTTATGCGACTCATGCATAACCAAATCCCTCAATCCACAGAATTACGGCAACCAAACACGATTCCCAAAACAACATGTTCCATCAGGGCGAAACTCGACTATTTGCTTAATCAATCTCCCCAAATTCTCTGCCTTTACATTCTCTCCTTTTATTGCTTCCTCCCGAGCTTCACGAATCTGCTTTGGTAGATCATTGTGAACAGTCATCATCAAAGCTTGAATACATAATGGCTTATTCCTTTCCTTTCGACTCAAGGCGTCAACCACAACATTCTATTTTCCAGGATGATATCGTATCTCACAATCATAATCACTCAACAACTCAATCCATCTCCGTTGTCTCAAGTTCAGCTCTTTCTGATTCAAAATATATTGTAGGCTCTTGTGATCGGTGAAAACCACACACTTCGTTCCATAC
>BQNB010087269.1:0-27965 GCA_026074375.1 Tanacetum coccineum
TACCTTGGACAGTGAAGCTTCTTGAATTGTTAAGTGTACATTCCCATGAATCAGGTTGCTCGGATGTCACAGTTTAACTGAAGTAGCATGTTTCATGGCTAATTCTTGTTCACAAGCATCTAAGTTTTTTCGGAGTAGTAGAAACTAGAAAGTATATATACTTTATTTTCTTCATCTCCTAAAACATGGAAAATCTTACAAGATCATATTCAAAATTTAACTCTCAAACCGTTATCACAAACATGTTAGGAAAATCGCATAGAAAGTGTCAAAATAATAAGATATCAAGCCCCGCAAATATGAGTTGCTTTATATGCATTAAATAAATTTACACCGAACCTAATACAAAATGCGATTCAAAGACTTTAGTTAAACATAAATAAGGTGATTTTTGAATTTTTGCTAGGAAGGGTTATTTGGTATAACTCGTTGTTTGCAATCAATTATGTTAGGTAAACATTTACAATCAAAAGATATTTGCGTTAATGATAATATTTAACAATTAAAAGGTATTCTTTTCTTCTTTAAAAATTGTAGAGACAATGGATTTAAGGATGCTTTAACTTTCGTCAAAGAAATCGCTAAAAAGGTGAATGTAAAACCAAAATTTGAAGAAAAACTAACTAACGGTAGAAATAGAAAATATGATAGTAATGTTGAGAATGAAACTATAAAAACCGTTGAAGAGATTTTTAAAACCGATAATTTCTTATATATTGTACATCAAGCTAAAATCACTTGAAAGTAGATTTGACCTACGAATGTATCTTTGGTGTTATACTTAGCAAACTAAAAGATGTTTGTCTTAATCTTGAAATTTCTTTAAGCCATAAAAATTGTTTTTATATTAACGATATAGATTTATTTTCGAAACTAAGACTTTTGAGAAAAATTATACATGTAATAAATGTTACACCGATTGGTATACTTAACGATATTATAAATCTAAATATTATATTTATATTGCGTATAAAACAATGTTAACCTTTTTGGTGATGGATGTTTCGGCGGAAAGAATTTTTTCAAAACAAAAATAAACGAAAAAGTTATATATAATATCAAAAATGCATGTCATAAAAAGATTAAATAGATTTGCTCATTATACATTGGAAATGAGATATTATACGGTATTGGTTTAGAAAAATTAATCAAAGCTTTTGTATAAAAGTTTTCGAGAAGTAATTTTCATATAAACAATTATTCAGCAAATAAACAATTTTTCGACAAATAACTTTCACCAAAGGACCCTTGTTTTGTTTATGACAATTCCATATTGTATTTCATTATCTTGTCCTCATCAGAACATGACTCATCCCATTGTAATACTCCATCCGTCCCAAATTAATACTCTCTTTTCATTTTAGGTTGTCTTAAAATTATTGTCCTCTTCCAAATATAGTTGTGAGTAATGTAGCAAGTTTACCGTATTGCCCTTAATGATACTAGAAATTACAAACTTTATTCAAAGCTTTAATTAATTCCATAAGGGTAAAACTGTCATTCTGCAAAAAAGTAAGAGAGATAATGCAGTAATGATTATGTTTTCTTAAACTGTGTGTTTTTTGTCGGGGGACAATTAATTTGGGACGGAGGGAGTAATCATTATCCAATGTTTTCAACTCTATTAAAATTGTGTGATAATCAACATCCAACGTTTCAACTATATTAAAATTGTATGGTCATTTTCAGAGGGGTCTCGAAAGGGTGTGCAATAGGTGCTGTCGCACAGGGTCTCCACTTTTAAAGGGGTACATTTTTATTAGTTTTGTATATAAATACTCATAATATTAAAAATATATGATCAATATAACCAATTTATGTGCAATTTCTTTTTACTTTATAGGTGTAATAAGGCCTCTTGTTATTATTGCCTAGGACCACCGAAAACGTCAAGACGACCTTGGTCATTTTATCTATTTCACTCTTAATTATGAAAGACCCTATATTCAGCAAAAACTTTCTTAATAGAAAACAATTTTGTGTCACAGTGTCACTCATATCTACTGGTTTTGTGTAAAACATTCCGTAAAATAAGAGTAAATTGCATAAATCGTCCCTAAAGTTTGGCCAAATTGCATGTTTGGTCCTTAACGTTACGAAAGTGCAAGGATCGTCCTTGTGGGAAACCTTTGGTGCAAGTATCGTCCCTGTAAGGAAACTTTTGAGGAAACCTTTGCTGCAAGTCTCATTGTAAAATTAGAATTGGTAATGGCAGGAGCATAAGTTTTTGGAAAGATTTATGGATTGACGATTGTCGTCTTTGTGATAAGTTTCCGCGCTTATATGCTTTGTATGTTAATAAAGAGTGCTTCGTGACGTCCAAGATGAGTGATTCTTTCACTTCTTCTTTTCGTCGTGTCATTAGAGGAGGAATTGAATCTACACAGCTTTCTGATATTATGAGTATCCTTGGATCGTTGATTCTATCAAGCAATGAAGATAGATACTTTTGGGATTTGAATGGAGATGGTGATTTTCGAGTTAAAGATGTTCGCAACCTGATTGATGAAACTTTCCTTCCGAAAGATGTTTCTCCCACGAGGTGGGTTAAGTCGATCCCGATTAAGGTTAACATTTTTGCGTGGAAGGTGCCTCTTGATCGTCTTCTCACTCGGTTCAACTTGGTTAGCAGGGGTGTGCCTGTGCCCTCGTTATCTTGTCCATCTTGTAATATTGTTCAAGTCATGTATGGGTTATTACACTTTCGATATCACATTAGTTGTATACATGTTTTATACGTGATATCTTGTGTTTTATATGTGTTTTTTTATTGTTTCATTGAATTTTAGATACTTGATGAAGTATAATTGTTCTTTTAGGTTCATCGGAGGTTATGTGAAGAAATGTTGAAGATTTGGTGCTAATTTGGATGCATAAACGCAAGTTTGACACATCTCAATGTTGTTGCACTTTTTTGGTAATAACTTATTCATCCGACCTGAGTTTTATAGTCTTCAAAAGGCCAACAAAAGAAGAAAATGAGATCTTCACATTTAAGTAATAATCTACATGAAAATATGATGTTTATTGGTAAATATTTTTGCTGGAAAATATTGCTTGTGGGAATAAGATGAAATTGAAAACACAACGATTTTTAACTTGGGATTTTGGAAGCACATGTCATAAATGATTTGCATGCATACTTGGGCTAAGAACTACAAATGAATGAAAGAAAAGAAAGCCCATGGATTGAGTTATTTGGGTCGGGGGGTGGTATGAAGAGAAATAGAAAAGGGGTGTTTATGTTAGACGATGATAAACACGTTATTGTTGAGCCACAATATATAGAGTGGAAACATAAGCAAAATCTTAATGGACCCAAACCCACAAGTCGGGCTTGGGCATAATTATCCACTAATACTCCTCTGCAGTACCGATAGCGGGACCGAAAATCGAAAAAGCTCTCAGGACTGGAGAAGTAAACTAGAAAAGAAGAAATAAAACAAAACAAAACATTAACGTATACAACAAAACAAGAACGTGACCTTAGCACGTTTTAACAACTCGTGACCTTAGCACGAACGTGACCTTAGCACGAACATGACCTTAGCACGATTTAACAACTCATGGCCTTAGCATGAACGTGACCTTAACACGATTTAACAACTCATGACCTTAGCATGAACGTGCCAAAAACACGCATATATAAAACAGCGTAATCTCATAAGCTGAAAAAAGTGAGCTTATCGGGTTTTTCTACGTTTCAATAAGGCGATAAGCTAATAACGTCATCGGCGGTGCAAGTAAACCAAAGAAACAAAAAAAAGCACAACTGCTTATGCCAATTCAATCTTCAACAATAATATAATAATATTTGATGTGGTTCGAGAATTACCCAGGAATGATCCTTTCAAAAGCAATGCAAGTCAACTAAATGAAAGCACCACCTGAAACAAAACATTAAAAAAAGATACATCAGTTTCAAACAATCAATTACATACAACTGAAAAGATATAGAAAGTATTTATCACCTCCGTCGCCTAACCACCATCACCACACACCACGACTTCAATACCCATCTACAACCTTTATAATGTAGAGAAAAACATGAGCCAAAAACAAAGGGTTTCAAATTTAAGAATTATGGTTAAAAAACTTACATAAATTTTAAAGCTTTGTCTTGCAGTGAGACACTTCAGCCTTCGCTGGAAAACCCGATTCTTGGCCAGAAAACCCAAAAGATCTTCTTTCTTGTTCATGTAGATCACCACTACCTGTGGATTTTGTGTTACCGCATCTGATCACGTCGGTGTGCGTGTGGGTTTAGTTAGAAGAGTCTGTGGATTAAGAAACTACTATGTGTGTGTGTTTTTCTGCGGTCGAAAGAGTGTGTGTTTTGGGGCAGTGAGAAGATAATGGGAGAGACACGTGTGTTTTTAATATTAAACCACCTAACATCCGGGTCATTAAATGTCGGGTCGGGTGAAAATTCTAGTCGGGTCAGTTTTGCGGCGGGTTTCCGGCGGGTCAACCCGGTCGGAGAAGAGCATTAAATAGAGCATCGGGGCAACAATCTTACTGGTTATATATATAGTATAATGAGCATAGTTGAATCCCCTTTAATATTACAAACATTTTAATGGGTTATTTGTAGAAGGTGCAATCATATACTCCCTCCGTCTCATTTTAATTGGCCTCCAACAATTTTTTTTTTATAATAGATTCAATGAATCTGGACTTATATTTATTAAAATGACAAGTTTACCCTATTAAATGCAATAAATGTATGAATTACTTTCCTTACAAAAACTAATTAGATGGGTAAAATTGTAAATTTAATACTCCATAAACACCTTAATTAAGAAAGTGGACAAGGTTTTGGCACAAACTAAAATAGCAATGAGGTCAATTAAAATGGGACGGAGGGAGTAATAATTACTCAACAGATTTGGGCGGGTCTAACGTGTCAAAAATTGTTTTTTATTTAGTTTCCACTTACTTCATATTTAGCTAAATCATTTAGACCCTGACCGGTCTCATTTAGACCATGCTTTTAGAAGATACATCAGCAGCAATTCAGAGCAGGAACAAGATCAGAAAGTAAGAAGTTAGGGAGCAAAAGGAGCTGAAGTTTTATTACTCCGTATTAAAAGTGTGAGTTACAAAAGCTAGTTCTAGTTCTTCCTTTTATAAGAGATTACAACCGACACATATATGTTTCCTAATAGTGAAGTAACTAGTGCACCAAAATTATCAAACTGCCCTTAATAGATAAACTAAACTACGTAGTACTAAAATTACAAAACTACCCTTAGAAAGTCAAGTCAAACATCTAACAATCTCCACTTTGACTTTAGTTACTAAGTGACACCACACTTCCAATTATTAATATTGAGCAAATCCAAACAGTGACGAAACTTGCTCAAAGAAACCGGTTTAGTAAACACTTCCGCACGGTTGTCTTCAGTGCCAATCTTCTTCACTTTGATTCTTTTTTCGGTACGAATAAAGTGATAACGAACATCTATGTGTTTAGTCCGGTTATGGTATACTTGGTCTTTAGCCAAACAAATAGCATTCATGCTATCACAAAACATAGTCGCTTGATCTTGAAGGAAACCAAGTTATTCAATCAAAACTTTCAACCAAATTCATTCCTTAGATGCTTTTGTTAAAGCCATGTACTCGGCTTCGGTAGTAGATAAAGTAACTGATAGTTGTAATGTAGCTTTCCAAGTTACAACCAAATTTCCAATAGTGAAAATATAACTTGTCAATGATCTTCTAGCATCAAGATCCTTAATATAATCCGAATCTGAGTATCCGGCAACCAAATATTCACGTTCGCCACCATAAATAAGGCCAACATCAGATGTCCCTTTCAAATGACGAAAAATATGTTTCGCTGCATTCCAATGCTCTTTTCCAGGATGAGCCATATATCGTGACACAACACTTATTGCATGAGCTATATCTGGCCTTGCGCAAACCGCAACATACATCAAACTTCCAACATCACTAGCACAGGTTATTCGAGACATATACTCTATCTTTGCTTTAGTTTGAGGTGCACAAGTAGTGGATAAATGAAAATTGGCCGAGGAAGGAGTATTTACCGATTTTTCCAAACTTATGCCAAAATGAGAAAAAATCTTCTCGATATAAATTTTTTTTGATAAGAAGAGCTTTACCATGTTTTCGATCACGAATTATTTCCATACCCAAAATCTTTCGAGTTGCTCCAAAATCTTTCATATCAAATTCTGTATTGAGAAGAATCTTCAACTTGTTAACCTCCTCAATGTCTTTAGCCGCTACGAGCATAACATCATCGTACAAGAGTAAGTAGATAAGTGATCTCGACGATGCCTTTTTATGATAGACACAACAATCATAAGCACTTCTACTAAAACCATGCTTTACCATAAAACTGTCAAATCTCTTGTACCATTGTCTCGGCGACTGTTTCAAACCATAAAGAGATTTTAAAGCTTACAAACGTAGTCTTATTTTCCTTGAACAACGAAGCCTTCGGGTTGGCT
Source organism: Tanacetum coccineum (assembly GCA_026074375.1). Taxonomy (NCBI): domain Eukaryota; kingdom Viridiplantae; phylum Streptophyta; class Magnoliopsida; order Asterales; family Asteraceae; genus Tanacetum; species Tanacetum coccineum. The sequence goes on from BQNB010087269.1 coordinate 6,483, forward strand.
CATATAAATTTCTTCCTCAAGGTCAACGTGAAGAAATGCAGTCTTTACATTTATTTGTTCTAAATCCAAGTCGTGTTGTGCTACTAAGGATAGTAACATACGAATAGATGGATGACGTATCACTGGGGAGAAAATCTTATTGTAGTTGATTCCCTCCTTTTGGCTATATCCCTTCGCGACTAAACGTGCCTTGAATCTGACGATGTCCGAGCCCGGTAAGCCGGTTTTCATCTTGAAAACCCATTTACAACCAACAACTTTTCTTCTTTCAGGTAGTTTCTGTTAGCCTCAAAAAATATGAGATTGGTACAGGAAAGTTGTTGGTCATCCAGTCAGGTCGACTCGGTCATTTATCATTACGTGTTGTAATAGGCTAGAAAAGGAACCTAGCTCGTTTTATAATTTAATATTGTAAGCATTATGGACTTAAGCCCAACCCAAACTCGAGCCCGGTCCATCAAGTAAAACCCTAGGTGTCATATTAGCTCTAAGAGTATAAATAACCCATCTCCACAATGGAGAGGGGTTAGTTGTTCATTTGATATTTCACATAGTAATCCAAAGACTCTCTTCTCATTCTCTTTTCTATCTTTCTTCTTCCTCCTTTTCTCTATATTATTTCTTATATACGAATCATGGTTAAGTGAAATAAGGGATTCTACAATTGGTATCATACGCCACGGGTGGGTTTGTGATTCGTGGTTATGTTGTTGAGTTTATTACACGGCTTATTTGGGCTTATCTTACTATTCGGCTTATTTAGGTTAAAAAGATTTACTCTTTTAAAGTCAAATCTAATATAGCTTATTACTAAACGTATTTCATAGCTTAAAAAGGGTCTTATAAAACAACTTATTTCAAGTTCCTAGTCATAGCTTATATCGTTTTCTTTGTGTTTAAACCATTCGAAAACCCTACAAAAAGATATACTTTCTTATTATAAGTTTTGTAGCTTATTAAGGTTAGTGTTTCATAGCTTACTATTGTCAAAACGTAGCTTATTAAGATAGCTTTTTCTGGGTTTATTAGCATCTTCAACTAGGCGGTTTGATAAGAGAAGAAAAAAGGACGAAAAGTACAAAAAGGACAGATCATGCGATTTGATTCCTGGCGGTTTGAGATGCAAGATTAAGCGATTTGACCTCTTCAAACTAGGCGGTTTGACCTTGCTTCAAGGCGGTTTGACCTAGGTTTCAAGCGGTTTGAGTTAACAGGTTTACAAAGCGATTTGATAGTTTTATTCAAGGCTATTTGACCTAATCATAAAGGCGATTTGTCCTTCGCTGTTAAGCGGTTTGAACACCAAGTTACAAGGCGGTTTGATCAAAAAGTTTAGGCGATTTGACCTACGGTACAAGGCGGTTTGACAACCTTACAAAGGCAATTTGACCTAGTTTTTTACAAGGCGGTTTGTTTAAAAGGTTAAGGCGATTTGATTACAGGTTCAAGGCGATTTGAGTTACACTCTCACGCAATTTGAATAGGTATAACAAGGTGATTTGACCTGAATTCTTAGGTGGTTTGATTTAAAATTGTAAGGCGATTTGAGTGTTGATGAAGCGGTTTGATCACGACAGTAGGCGATTTGATATCTTGCTTCACGCGATTTGATACAACGATCAAGCGGTTTGGTGTTCGTGTTTAGGCGGTTTGATAATTAGGGTTTGTGTTTTGTTTAAACGAAGAAGAAAGATAAGGGAAGGAAGTTTATTTTTAAAATTTAAAACCCTAACCGAAATTTTAAATTCTAACCCTCAAGTTCAAACTCTATTTCACCGTTCGTCCTTACATCATTATTACTCAACCGTTAGTCCTAAAAGCTTAACTACATTACATCGTTAATCCTTAATCCCTTAATTAAACAACCATTAGCTTATTAACTTGGATTCTAATTACATTGTTAGTCCTTGTTAGTGAATTAATCAACCGTTAGTCCTTTTATCTCTACAATTGCGAACCAAAGTTTAATTGCTTCAACAACAACAATGATTTCAACAACAACAATCCATAATAACATCACTTTACCTACTTAAGATCCTACAAATCATTTTTCACTTCATAACACATTAATCATTCATCATGACTACTTTGACAAACAATAGTCAGATGCACAATGACATCATGGCACATGGTTCAAAGATCGTCCACGAATGCTTGTAACAGGGAGATGTGCATAGTGACAATCACGTTTCTTAAGATATGTTGACATGAAGTCCAACAAGCAAGAGCTGAAGCAATGTATCTTTGATGGTCCTTATGAAATGACCGAAGTCACCGTTCCAGCTAAACCAGCAACAACAATAGAAGAAGGTGTACCTGAACACAATGTCCCTGAGACTTATGAGAACACTTCTCCTGAAAAAACATGCTTACATTGATGTTGAAGCTGAAGTAATTCATATGATATTGAGTGGAATTGGAGATGACATTTACTCCATAACTGATGCATGTACTACAACTAAAAAAAGTAGATAGCCATTGAAAGATTGCAGCAAGGTGATCACTCAACAAACAAGATGTCAAGACGAATCTTTTCTAGGAGTTTGGTAAGTTCACTTTAAAAGACAAGAAATCAATTGAGTCATACTACTCAAGATTCTCTAAGATGATAAATGAAATGGTCAAAAACAAGTTGGAAGTTGCTACTATGCAAGTCAATGTTCAGTTTTACAACAACTTCATCCAGAATGGTCAAGATTTATGACAGTTGTCAAGCAAACAGCAGATTTGGGCAAAGAATCATATCACAAGCTCTTTGACATTCTCAAACAGTATCAGAATGAAGTCAATGAAATCCATGCTGAAAAGATAGCCAGGAATGCAATTCCACTTGCACTTGTTGCTGCTGCACAACATTATCCAGATAACCATTATCAAGTACCAAAACCTCACAAACCCTATGCACCATCATCAAGACAAACAACATCTATCATATCTCATGCTTCTACCAAAAACAAAGGCAAAGAGATAGATAAACCAATTACACCTCCATCTGAGTCAGCATCTGAAGAAGAAGACTGTGATCTAGAACAGGTTCAGAGAGATAATGATATGCAGAAAAACTTGGCTCTCATTTCAAAATACATCAAAACATCTACAAACCTACCAACAACAACCTCAGAACTTCATCAAATACTAGGAACAAGAATATGGATACTTTTCCAAGGAATAAAAATGACACTCAAACTGGGCAGTTTGTGAATCAGAGGGCTGGAACAGTTGTTGGGGCTAGGGAAACTGTAGGGAATCAGGTAGTTCAGCAGTTTGGGATATAGTGTTTCGATTTCAAGGGGTTTGGGCATTTTGCTAAGGAGTGCAGAAAATCAAAATGGGTTAAGGATTATGCGTATCATAAGGAGAAGATGATGTTGTGCAAGCAAGAGGAAAAAGGTGTGCCTTTAAGTACAGAGCAGGGTAAATGGCTTTAAGAAACAGATGAATAGTCAGATGAACATGAATTAGAAGCACATTACATGTACATGGCAAAGATTCAGGAGGTCTTAACAGCATAATCTGGACCTAACTTTGATGCAGAGCCATTAGAAAAGGTATAGTCAAAAGATGAATAAAATGTGTTTGCCAATGACCATGTGCATACTGAGCAACCTGAATATATGAATGACATAGATTTGATGGAAAAGGTTGATAGCAATACTACACCTAATTCATCAGATTTGTGTACTAATGAATTCCAGGATGACCAATATGCTGATGACAATTAAGATGAGCATGTCGTGCTTGCTAAATTAATTGCTAATTTAAAACTTGATACTGATGAAAACAAAAAGATTCAAAAGCAATTAAGAAAAGAAAATGCATCACTCACTTATGAATTAAATGAATGCAAATATGCTCTTGAAGAGTCAAATGACATTAGGGATAGATGCAGAAGTGCACTTCATCAAAAGGAGGTTGAGCTTGAGAAGTACAAAGTGTTTAAAAATTGTCAACTTGAAAAAGAAGATGTAGAACGTAAATATAAAGAACCTCTTGATCTACTAGCTTAACAAAAACATAAATAAAATGAAGCTTTAAAAACAAAAAGCTTATGAAACTTTTCAATTCAAAGAGAAAAATGCCGAGTTAGTACACCAAAGTTCTTTAGAACATATCAGATTTGACAAAAAGAGCAAATGAAAAAGGATTTCAAAATAAGTCATGACAAAGACATTGTCAAAATGATTGCTTTGGAAATCCAAGTAAAGTTTTTAAACGACATTATTTATAAAACCAATTAATCAGTTTAAACCATTCATATGCTAGCTACTAATCCAAGTTCGTATTATAATGGTCGAGTAGGTTTTGTAAATCCTAAGTACCTCATGAAAACTCAATCTAAAAACCATGTTTGTATCAGGTGCCATACGATAAATATGATCTTACGAACATATTTGCACCTAATTGTGATGAAAAACTCATTCTTGAGCAATAATGTAGATCAAAATTAGATAAAGAGTTAATTAAAAAGTACGACTACACATATCAAAATAGTCTTTACGAACTTTTTACTCCTCAAACACAGAAATCTCTTGATCAATTGTATTTTGCCAATGGAGTTAGTAAGAAAATGTGGAGAAAATCATTTGTTAAGTACAAGCCTAATATTGTGAAAAAACATAGATTTTTTTGCCTACTCAAGCTTCCTTAAGTAAAAGTAGACACACATTTAATTTGGTTCAACATAACATTACTAATTTCAAAACCATTATTGACTTGGATTGGGAAAAATGATTGGATAACAGATGGCAACAACCAATTACTCATGAGATAAATGTGCTTGTGAAAAATCTTTTATTGCCTTTAGCGATAAAGACAAAAGAAAATGCTAATGAATTTGAAAAATTACTTAAAGAAGAAATGTTTGATGATTTACAGTACGTTCAATCACTTGAAAAAGAGGTTGACGAACTTGAATCTGAAAAGGCAGAATTTTCAAAAGAATATGATCTACTCTTGCAAGAATGTGTTTCGAAAGACATCATGTGTTCTATTCTTCAATATTTAGTGGATATTGATGAACAAACTGAATTACAATGTTTATATCTTGAGAAAATATAAGAATGTGAATGCCTTGCAAGTGAGCTTTCAAAACGAAATAAAAATGTTGAAAACAAATCGTTTTATGAATTATCAAAGAAGTTTGCTGAACTAGAAAGACATTGCATTTCTCTTGAACTGTCTTTGCAACACAAAAACAAAGTTTTTTAAAATAACAAACAATGCAAAAATCAGGATGCTCCTGAATTTCCTGAATTTTTTGAAATAAACGAATTGAAAGCTCAACTGCAAGACAAGAACACAGTGATAAGTGAGTTACATAAACTCTTTGAAAAGTTGAAAGGAAAATCTATGGATACTAAGTTCAAAGAACCATCCGTTGTTAGACAACCAAATATGTTTAAATTTTAAAACACATAAGTCTTGGGAAAATCGTCTCCTTTCTCAAATTCTCCATTTTCAAAATCTAGGTTCTCACCCATGACTAATGTGAACAAGAATTTATCAAAACCAGTCACTCCACATATTTTGCCTAAGAAAAAAAGCTGTAAGAAACAAGAATGTGATTAAACCATGAATGTATTGATTAGACACTAGGCCTACACAAACTAGAGCACCTTAGTTGCCTCAGACTTTCAGGAATACTAATCCTCGCATTTCTACTTCTACAGGAATAATTCACAGAACTAGTGTTAGCATACCACAATTTAGGAACACTCAAATGAAAGAAAAGGTCATGCAAAACAATAGTCAAGTGAAGATTAAAAAGAAGGAAGTAGATGTGTAATGACAGTTTAAAGTCCAGAACTTCGAATGTTAACGCTATTTGTGTAACTTGTGGCAAATGTGTGTTTAATTTAAATCATGATGCTTGTGTTTCTAAGTTTATCAATGACGTGAATGCTAGAACTAAGAATCCTAAAGTAGTGCCTAGTGTTAGGAATCCAGAAAAGTCTCGGTCACTCCTAAAATATAGTTCTTTGCTTGTAGTGCATTAAATGTAAAAAAGATAAGCTAACTGGGTCAACATAAGGCTCTCTTTATGTTGACCACGCCTCATGTAGACTAGTATATAAGCCCTCTCCTTCCATGGAGAAGGTGTTGGTTCATTCATAATAAACACATTTCTTTATCTCTCTAAGTTTGTTCCAACCTTCTTTCTCTCGCTAGATTTCTTTCCTTTCCATACTTGTTAGTTTATGTGATTTGATATCCTACAATTGGTATTAGTCGCCATGGGGTGATATCATGAGCTCTGTGCGCGTTTCATCTTGAAAAAGATTCAATTTCTTTGTGTTTTTTAAGTCCCACGCACGAAATTCTTGAAACGTAAGTTTTAGGTGTTAAAAACCATAAAGTTTATGTTTTATGCAATATATAGGCTTAGGATACTTACTTGTACAAAAAGAATCAAGGAAAAACGTTAAAAAAGGTGTCTTTTAGGTGATTTTTAAGTGTTTTGGTTCGCCAGTGGTTTCTGCGAAATACATATTTTTGAATCATGCAAAATACATACTTTTGTGCGAAACATTACAGGTTGTTATTTCTGCGGAATACGTATTTGTGCGAAACATTACAGGTTTCTATTTCTGCGGAATACACATTTTGTGCGAAACATTATGGTATGTGTTTAATTACACATACCTTTTACCTTTAAAAACAAGCTAAAATAACCAAAAACGGACTTAAAATGCCAAAAATATGCTTGTTTTGTTAATTATGTTGTGCAGGAACGGATATCTAAGAAAAGGACGGAAAACGAAGCCAAAACGACAAAACCGGACACGGAATGGAAAAGTATGGTAAAGACAAAGTCAAGACAAAGCCCAAGTCTGAAAAAGTCAACCAAAGTCAACCCCGACAAATCCAAAGTCAAACCCGAAGCCATAAATGAAGAAAAATAAGTTTAGGGGCCAAAATTGCCAAATCCCTAACTTATTTAATGAAGAAAATGAAGAAAATACTTGTGAGGGACTCATACTGCCAATACACTAAAGTATAAACCACAAGGGGTGTTTCTGCCCAAGGGAGAAACTTGTACTCCACAAGGACTAACTTTGCAAACGACTATATAACCATGAGGGACTATTTTTGCCATTTCCTAAATCTATCATACACCACAAGGACTTGTGGTGTAATATCACAATACATTGAAGGACCATTTGTGACAAACCCACAAACCCACACCCTGTGTTTGAAACACTGTATATCTTCATCACAAGTTTTCCCGCCAAACTCATAACAACCAAACCCGTCCCTTTCAAGCTTCGTTGACTTCACCACATCACTCCAAACCCTTCACAATCATAAACCCCACCCCCCACATGGTCCTTGTCCACGCTGGCAATCCAAAGTACCTCATTCGATCAATGGTTGAAAAAATTTTGAGTGGGCAACAAGAAAAATGAAGGGTTCAGATTGATTTGTGTTTATACACTCACAACAAACACAAGACGGGTAAATGTCTCTACAAAGAAGCACAAAGAGATGAAGACAAGAGGAGAAGACCAAAACCCTATCTCGTTATTCTATATAAGCTTTGTAAAGCCATTGTGGCAAAGTATGTAATATGGAACTCAGTTTTAGTTTTTAACTTAGTTTACTTTTTATGTACTTGTAATTTTTAAGTTAAATGAAAATTCAGTTTATGTTTTAATTTGTGTCCCAAAGTTTCCAAAGTTAACTTAAGTTTACTTTAAGCTCACTTTTAAGCTCTCATATAAGTTGTCATATAAACTGTTTACATTTTTGTACAAGAATTAAGAAAAGGTAACCAAAAAGAAAGAAAAAGGTGTGCTGATTCAAGCTTATGGATGAATGGGCAAACATGGATGGCTCATTGGGTATTTAGTTTAGCTTATTTATAAATCGAAGGGTAGATTAGAAGCTTGTATTGGTTCTAAATACTTCATGTTTTGAGCAAGGAGTCAAGGTACACTTCTTTTTAAATTTTTGCTTAAAGTTACTGTAGCATAGCTTATTTTCAGCTTATTTATGTCTTTTTGTGCTTATTTGTATTTAGTTAGGCTTATAAATGCCTTGTAGTTGCTCTTGTTTCAGTTACTTGTCATTTGCCTAAAACTGCCTTGATATGCTTATTTCTATCTCTTGCTTATTAGCTTATTAAAGTGCTTATTTCTTTTTGCTTTTTACTAATTATTGCTTAATAGTTGATGTTTGATAATCATCTTTAAAAATTTGTGCTTAATTTAGTCTTTATAAGCTTTTAAATTGTCTTAAAATTTTAAAGGGGTGTTTGGGTTAAGCCCAAAATGGGTCAAAATGGTATGGTAATGGGTTGGGGCCATTTGGCCAACTTTGGTTAGCATTATTAAGCTTATGTGAAGCTGTTTTTCCAAAAAGATTAAGTTTAAAAAGAGTTTTTCAAGTTTACTTTGTGTTTTCTTAAAACTGTTGGAAATTCATAAGGTTCAAAAAGCTTATTGGGTTAAGCTATTGTAAACCAGAATTAAGGGTCACTTTGGTGTCATTTGTGTGTGCAAGAATCAACTAGTAGAGTTCCTTATGAGTCCTTTGTTTTTGTTAACAATTCTGTCAACCATGTTCAAAAAATTTTCATAAGTAAAATAGCCAAGTTTTCATTTCCAATTATCAGATAGCTAATATTGTTGTTAGGTCTTGTATTTTTGAGCATAAGCTCACCACAAGACACACCCCATCTGTTTCAAGCTAAAATTTAATTTCAAGCTTATTATGAAGCTTATTTTTGCCTGAGCTTTTTGTCCTTTAGAAACTGCCAAAATTCCCATGGTGCTAGACAGTGGGGTTCAAGTAACCTTTTCTAGCTTATTTGTGAACCTTATCCTGAGCTTTTGGGTTTTCTAAAAAGCCCTTAAGCTCTTTTAATAACCCCCTTTGTTTCAGACCTTAGGAAGCCCTTTTAAGTGCTTAATTCTAAGCACAAAAGTGGCCATTTGACTTTTTCTTAGCTGTTTTAGCTTTAAGTGGTAAGGACAATAGCATTTTAATTTTCCTTTTTTTTCCAGAAGCCTTATAAGTGCTTTATTAGTTTTATTTTGATTTCTTTTGGTTTATAGTTTTCCCTTTATTAAGTGGGTGGCCCTTTTGTGGGGTCCGTCCTTTGCTTATATCCCCTCATTTTTTACTTGGCTTATTGGTGGTCCTCTAAAAATCCAAAAAAAGAGAAAAGGCAATGTTCTAAGCCTCTATTAAATTTTTAAGCAATACTGTTTCTGTTTTTACCTCTTGCAATTTTTCTTTTCTGCTTATTTAACTCAAGGCCCTTATTTTCTGTCCCTTAGAAAATTTTAAATTTTTATTTAGTAGTGCTTTCAAATCATTAATTTTTTCGCCTAATTTTTAAGTTTTTAAGCTTAGCTTTATTAACTTTTTGTTACAATATTATAAATAAAGTGTTTTTTAATGGTTTTTATTAAAAAGTTTTAAGTGGTTTTTGTCACCCATATTAATGAGCCCATGTCTTTAAACAGCCCTTATAATTTTCTTTTAAGGTTTTTCAAAAAAGAGGGTTTTTTACCAAAAAGGATTTTGAATAAGCAAAAGGCCTTTATATTCAAACAACTTTTTTGCTTTTTTTCCAAAGAGTTTTTATTTTTTTTTTCTAAAAAAAAAAAAAGAGGGACCGGAAGGAAAACCCCGCGTTGGCAGGCTAAATAAAACTCCCCCGAAACCCGGGTTCTCAAAACCGTCCATCAACCCTCTTTTTACCCTCACACAAAACCACCTCCTAACCGCTGTGGCCCTTTGGGCTACCCCTTCTTCGTTTTTAAGCAGCCCCCCAAGAGGTTTTTTATCAATTTAACCAACATTTGGCCCAATAACCATTTTTTCATGGCCCTTGTGGGCTTAATTCCTAGCTTCTTTAATCAGCCTGTGGGATTTCCTAGTTATGGGTATTTTTTTACTCTCCTAAGGAATAAGTTATAAGTTATCTTATAAATCTATTTTTCTGTCAGTTTTTTTCGTAATTTTTTTATGTACCAATTTACCTAATTATTTATAATTTATTTTTCCTTTCAAACCTGTTATGATTGATTAATACATAAAAGTTAAAATAAAAAAATTCCCCAAAAAAAAAAAAAATATTTTTCCTTTTTTACCAAAAATATTTTTTCCATTTTAATCACATCATCTATAGTCACAAAATATAAACCACGATTTTGTATGGTCGTTTTTGGCAAAATCGTTAAAAACTATTTAAAGAACAGATTTTAACCCCCCCGGTATTTTGTTTTTTTTTGTTTTTTTTTTCTTTTAGAGCTACGTTTTAAACTACTCCCGTTTTTGTCGGTCCCCCCCCCTTAGTTACTTTTTCAGTCCCCCATCCATTTAATAATCCCCCCACCCTTAGAAGTATAATTAGAAGGTACAAATTTTTCCTATTGTAGGGGTTTTTTTTTATAATTTTTTAGAAATTTTTTAGGTGTTTTGGACCCCCTTGTGTCCCCCGGGATTTCCTGCCCTCCCCTCGTTTTTTTTTTCAAGTATAATTTCAATAATTTTTTTTTTTTGTTTATTTTTTGTTTTTAGGTTTTTTTCTCCCCCTCTCAATCTTTTTTTTTTTGCTTAAATAAATAGAATTTAATTTTAGCTTTTTCCCAAAACCTCCCACAAAAATCAAATCAAAAACCCCTCAATTCAAAACTGACCAATTTTCTCAATCGTTTTTGCTTATTATTGATTAATTTAGCTTTCTACACTCCCAAATCATTACTCTCATTCAAACTCCAATTTTCCGACTGTATCGATTCTCAAGCACAGCCTCGTTGGGGATAAACGACCCGGGGATATTCTATACAGCTTCCCGGTTATTATAATTGTGACTTTTGAGATTATTCCTTATTATATATTTATATGTATTAATTATATATTTAATATATATAAAAAAAGGTTTGATTTTAAACCATCACATTACAAGTTTCTATTTATGTGGAATACACATTTTGTGTGAAACATTACAGGTTGTTATTTCTGCGAAATACGTATTTGTGCGAAACACACAGATTATTTGTGCGAAACATTACACAGATTATTTGTGCGAAACATTACACAGATCATTTCTGCGAAACATTACATTTTTCAGGAAAAGGTTATTTTTAACGGTTTGTCTTGACTCTGTAAAATCCCGTGAAATATTCAATTATTTTCTCGGTTTAATTAAGATTTATAAAATCCCATGAAATAACAATCTTAAATCACCTTCAACAACAACTCTTTAACACAATTCTCCTTTATCACTGAACGATCAAATTATATCATTTTACAATGACTACATTAGCTGAACATATGATTGTTGTCGGGGCCGATAACCGTCCTCCTATGCTTGAAAAGTCGATGTACAACTCTTGGTCGAGTCGTATGTTGCTTTACATAAAAGGAAAGGAACACACTAGAATTATGCTTAACTCAGTTCTCGAAGGACCACATGTTTATGGTACTATTGAATAGAATGGTGTCACGAGACTTAAGACTTATGAAGAACTCTCGGATAAAGAAAAGCTTCAAGATGATTGTGACCTTCGTGCCACAAATATTGTTCTTTAAGGTCTTCCACCTGATGTGTATTCTCTTGTCAACCATCACAGTGTTGCTAAACAAATTTGGGACCGAGTTAAATTACTCATGAAAGGAACCGAACTGATACAGCAAGAATGCGAGTGTAAATTGTACAATGAGTTTGATAGGTTTAATTCGATAAAGGGTGAGACACTTCATGAGTATTACTTGCGATTTTCTCAACTCATGAATGATATGCATATTATAGGGATGACAATGCAGCCAGTCCAATCAATACTAAGTTTCTAAACAGCCTTCTACCTGAGAAGAGCAAGTTTGTGAATAATGTCAAGTTAGCAAAGGATATGCATGAATCTAACTATGATCAGCTTTATGCATATCTCAGTCAACAAGAAGCACATGCTATTGAAGTCTACGTAATGTGTGAAAGGTTTTCGGATTCACTTACCTTAGTTACTAACTATCCTCACATCCCCTCATATCAAAACAACCATCAACCTCAGTACAATCTTACTCACTATCAACAACAGTTATCGCCAGTTGCTCAACAGTATTATTCCTCTCAACAACATTCACAATCTTATGAAACACCTTCTCATTACCAACAGTATCAGCCTCCAGCATCTCCCCAACAACCATTAGTTCCAAAAAATGTTCATCAATCTACTGTCAATTCCCAACAACAACATTCTGAATTCCTTCGGCTAGACTCAGTTCTTGCAGTACCATCATTTCTACCCGGTGATGACCCGATTGCTAGTTTAAACAAAGTAATGACATTTCTAACTACCGCAATTACATCATGTTTTCCTCCAACCAACAACCAACTTAGAACATCTTGTAATCCAAGAAACCAAGCTATCATTCAAGATGGCATGGTTACAGTTCAACAAGTGTAGGGGAGACAGGGTCAGAGTTTTGTTGGTATGGGATCTCAGAGCAATTCCACAAGCTCAGTGATAAATAGAAATGAGGAAAATAATGCAGCAGTTTAAGCAAGGGTTGTCAGGTGTTACAATTATCAAAGAGAAGGGCATATGGCAAAGAAATGGTCTCAGCCTAAGAGGCCAAGGAACTCAGCATGGTTCAAGGATAAAATATTGCTAGTTCAGTTACAGGAATCTGGTCAGACAATGAATGAGGAGCAACTTGCATTTTTAGCAGATCGAGGAGTTGCAGAAAGCCAAAATACTCAGACAACCATGATACATAATGCAGATTTCCAGAATGATGATCTTGATGATTTCGACTCATACTGTGATGAAGCACTAGGTGCCAAGGTAGTTCCCATGGCTAATTTATCCAGTTATGACTCAGATGTTATCCCAAAGGTACCAATTTCAGAAACAAATCAAGATAATTCTATACTTGATATCTGTGTTCAAGAGATGTATTATTTTGAACAACCCGCTTTCGTTCCTACTTCAGATATTAAAATTACAAGTGATAGCAATATCATCTCATATGCTCAATACTTAAAAGAGACCAAAAGTGCAACTGTTCAAAATACTACTTCAACTGAATAGCAAAATGTTGTGATATTGTCAGTCTTTGATGAGATAACTAATAACATTACTCACTGCACCCCTGAGAATTTTAAAAATAAGGATGTGAATGAATATTTAACCGCCGAGCTTGAACGATTTAAGGAACGAGTAAAAATATTTGAAGACAGACAAATGGTTGATTTAAACGAGCGTGAAAAATACATTGATTCACAAATGAATGATATGATTCTTATCAAGAATGCAAAGTTTGCTGCTTTGAAAAAGAGATTGAAACACTGAAATTTACTCTTTCTAAAAATATGAAAGAAAATGAATTTTTAACAACAACAATGGATGGTTTGAAAAAGCAAATGCAAGAACAAGAAAATAAATACCTTGAAAAGTTTATTGATTTAGAAAAGGAAAAGAAAGAACTGGATAATATTGTTTATAAAGTGGGTCAATCTGTGCAAACGATGCACATGTTAACAAAACCACAAGTCCATTTTGATAATACTCATAAACAAGATCTTGGTTATCAAAATCCCTTTTATCTCAAGAAAGCTCAGCGGATTAAACTAACTTTGTATGATGGTATTGTGATATCTAAGAAACATGATGTGATTTCTGTGGATGATTCAGAAGAGATTGATTTTAGCTGAAGAGAGTCGATAAAAAATGATTGCAAAACAAAATGATCTAATTTCAAAAGAGAAAAAAGTTAATATTTCTCATATTTCTCTAATTAATTATTCTGAATTGAATAAATTATTTAAGCATTTTAGAAAACATTTTATTCCACAAAAGCAATTATCTACGGAACAAGCTTTCTGGTTACCGATTTCAAAACCTACTTCTGAACAACTTGTTGTTCCACCTACACCAGTTAAAATAGAGGTTCCTAGTAAACTTCCAAAGGTTAGTTTGGTTAATAAAAGTTTTCAACAACTAAAAAATCATCTTGCCAAATTTGACAAGGTGGTGAAAGAAAGAACTACACCTTCGGCAATAACTGAGGGTACATGGGGTTTTGAACACACCAAAAATGTTTTCATAAAACAAGTAATTCCCTTTTAAATTATTTAAGGGAATCATTCAAGGATTTTGACAATGGTCTTCACAGTGAACTTAATGAAGTGAAAACGGTTTTAAACCAAATGGAAGCAGCGGTTGAACAGTTTTCTGTAGACAAGAAATGTTTTGATATTCAAATGAAAGAACTTTTTCTTGAAAACGATCAACTTTCGGAACATATTATCTGTCAAGATGTTATGAATGCATGCTGATGTCGTATCTGCAACTGTGTCTCCTGTTAATAATAAATATCTTGTGCATGATAATCTTGAAATTGAACGATTGGAACAAGAAAATGATCACTTATTTGAACTTCTCTTATCCCAAGACATAGTTCATATTTGTGTAAATTCTCTTGCTAAGCTCGTTAATTATGGTAAAATGGAACAAGATTTTATAGATTAATACAATGAGACTTTAGAGCTTAAGGCTGAGATTGCCAAGAAGAAAAATGTGGTTGAAAAGACTGTTTATGATGAACTTTTGTCTCAATGCACACGACTTGAAAAACGTTGTATTTCTCTCGAAATTAAACTACAACAACAAAAAGAAAGTTTTAGAATAACAGACCATTAACCAACAAAAAATCTCCTGAATTTTTGGAATTTTTCTAAATTAATGAATTGCAAGCTTAGCTAAAAGCAAAGGAGTTGATAACGCTCAAATTATACATGTTTCTATATGCGTTATCAGTGCTTTTATGTATATAAATTGGTTAATTATAAGAACTTTTGGTATATAATAGAATATACTTGTCATTGTAGGTTCTAGGTACGTGTCGTGGAAGAAAACGAAAGAAAGCACGAAGATTTGAAGCTTCAACGAAGAAATAACTCAATCTGAATGCTTCCTAACACCTGTTTACTGTTTTGGTCATAAATCGGTCATACGAACTTCGTTTTAGTTGGTTCAAGTGGCCACGCAAGAGGATTCAATTATCTATAACTTTGATTTTTGGTCCAAGAGCTGAAAATGCCCCAAAGTGCGGCGGTTTTACCCAAAGTGTGGCGTACTTTTGAGGCTGTGGAAAAAATTAAAGGCATTAAATGAAAACATTATTAACACCCGAAGTGCGATGCACAAATAAGTTTGTGCAGCGGTTTTTGGCCCCTGAACAGCCTATAAATACCCTCATTGGCTCTCTCATTTCACGCATACTCATACAAATCAATCCCATTCGATTCCACCACTTAGAATAGGTGTTTTTGGTGAAAAAGGCTTGACAAACCTTTGATCCAAATCACCCTTGGTAACATAATCATCATGATGGGATTAAAAGGCTTCTTGAAGTTAATACTGCTCAGGTGAATGTTACTGCTGTTAAGCAAAATACTCTAAGTAGTTAAGACTGTTAGTGAAAAGTTAATACTGTCAGTACAATGTTAGTACTGTTAGTGATCTTTTTGAAATATATGCTAAGTAGTTAGTGCTGCTAGTAGTAAAGTTAAGACTGTTAGTACACAGTTACTACTGTTAGTATATATTAGTATTCAATACTAAAGATACTACTTGCTTATTGTTTATTAGTACGCTATTAACAAAAGTAATGCTGCTAGGATTACAACTGCAGAAGAGTTATTACTGTCAGAAGAAAAAAGACAGAGTAAAGAGATAAGATTGTGATTTGAGAACAAGGAAAACTTAACAAAGATAAGTATTGAGTTATTTTTGTAAAAATAAGTATAAGTGATTTGTTTTAAAAGTTCATGATAACTTAGGAAAGTATTGTAAGCCCTGTAGACTCTTTGTTAAAAAAAGGAGTTCCCCATGGTATCAGAAGTTGTATCGAATAAAAAAATGAGTCATTGTCTAGCTTCAAGTTGTAAACCCAAAACACAATCAAAGAGTGTTCGGATTAATATATTGAACTTATTGTTTTTGGTTGTATTTCTGTGTCATACATATTCTTACTGTTATTCTTCTTAGTGATATAAACTAGATCCGCATATTTTATATCAACCAACAAAGTTCAGTCTTAGTGCCTTTTGAATTATCCAAGGATAACTAAACTCTTACATCAAGCTCAGGAGTTCAAATCATGTTCAATATGGGATCATCAAGTGTATCAGAGCTTGCTGTGAAGCTTTGTAATAAGAAAGAAACCAACGACCCCATACTATTAATTCTCAGTGATAAATGGAGGCAGGAACAATTCTATAACTCTTACTGCAATACTCCTTATTCTGCAACCCCAGGGAATATGATCTCGGATATGAGGATAAACAATACTTTCTCATACAAATCACAATAACCCTTTGGGAAGTAATTCGAATGTAACATAATGATGCTAAGAGACGTTTTGAGAAACTGAGCAGGAATATGAACCTACTACTACAGAAGAAAAAAAGCAGAATGATGAAGAAAGCTAGAGGAACTCGTATTATTATGGCACTCATCCACCCCAAATAAGGATCAACTGAAGTTTCCATCATATAAAGATGCAAAATTTGCTCATGGAGGAGCCATGAAAGAGGTATGGAGTATGGAGGAAACAAGGAATCCAAGAAAGTTTAGAGAACTCTACTCAAGCAACAATATGAGAACTTTGCAGGATCAAGTTCAGAAACAATGGATCAAACTTTTGATAGGTTGCAAAAACTTATTAGTCAGTTGGAGATTCAAGGTGAAGTTATTACACAAGAGGACATGAACTTAAAACTGTTGAGAAGTCTTCCATCTGAATGGAAGACTCATGCTTTGATCTGGAGGAACAAAGAGGAAATTAAAACCATCAGTTTGGATGACTTGTACAACAACTTGAAGATATATGAACCTAAACTTGCAGGATCATCAAGTACAAACCAAAATCCACAAAATGTGGCTTTTGTGTCCTCCAACAGCACTAACAGCAATAGCAACACAAATGAAGCAGATAACACTGCTTATGGAGTTAGTGCTGCTCATACTCAAAGTAATCCTACATCTAGAGATAACCTTAGTGATGCTGTAATCTGCGCTTTCCTAGCTAGTCAGCCCAATTCTCCTCAACTTGCACGAGAGGATCTAGAACAAATTGATCCTGATGACCTAGAAGAAATGGATTTACAATGGGAAATGACCATGCTAACAATTAGAGCTAGGAGATTCATCCAGAGGACAGGTAGGAAGTTGGATGTAAATGGTCAAAGAGTTGGATTTGACAGGACTAAAGTGGAGTGCTATAATTGTCATAAAAATGGTCACTTTGCAAGAGACTATAGAGCTCCTAGAAATCAGGAAAACAGAGGAAGAGAGATAAGTAAAAGAACTGTGACAGTGGAAACTCCCACTGAAAATGCCTTGGTTGCTCAAGATGGAATTGGAGGGTATGATTGGAGCTACCAAGCTGAAGAAGAGAATCCTACAAACTTTGCATTAATGGCATATACACCTTCAGGAAGTTCTTCTAATTTAGATTCTGAGGTAGATTCTTGTTCTAAATCACGTGTAAAAGCTTCTGCTACTCTCAAAGAATAATATGATAGTTTGTCTTCAGATTACAAAAAGTCTGAATTTAATTTAGTATCTTATAAAGCAGGTTTAGAATCAGTAGAAGCTAGACTCGCTCACTATAAAAAAAAATGAGGTTGTGTATGAAGAAAGCATTAATGTTTTAAACCTTGAAGTTAAACTAAGAGATAATGCTTTAGTTGAAAACAAAAAGAAATTAGAAAAAGCAGAAAAAGAGAGAGATGAGTTAAAACTAACATTAAAGAAGTTTCAAAATTCATCTAAATCTTTGAATAATTTGTTGGAAAGTCAAGTCAGTGTCAAGTTTAAATCTGGACTAGGATATAATGCAGCTTCTTCTACTGCATCTTCTCTTGCAGTAGAAATCTTTGTGAATTCATATGAGATGTTAGAAAATCAGGAGTATAATAAGTCCAAATCTGATAAGGGATATCATGTAGTTCCCCCACCTTTTACAGGGAACTTCATTCCCTTCAAACCTGATTTTTAGGATGAATTAGTTAAAAGTGAGAAATATGGATGTTATTACTAATGTTAACCTGTAATGTTAAGAAAAAGTTGGAGTCAAATCATGAGTCTCCTGATGTTAAAAATAATGGTGATGCAGTAGAACCTAAAACTATTAGGAAGAACAGCTTTACACCTTTAGTCATTGAGGATTGGAAGTCTGATGATGATAGTGAGGTAGAAATTATACCTAATGTTAAGGATAAAACAGTTAGACCTAGCACTAAAAAGATAAAATTTATTAAGTCTGCTAAGGAAACAGTAGAGAAGGTAGAAACACCTAAACAAAACAAACACTATCCTAGAGGGAACCAAAGAAACTAGAATAATCTTATGTCCCAAAAACTAGGAAGTGACTGTAAAATAATTAATAAAGCTTGTTTTGTTTGTGGTAGTTTTGAGCATCTTCATTATGTGTGTGGTAAAAAGGTTATAAGACCAGTGTGGAACATCTCAAGTAGAATCACAAGAACTTTGCTAATAAAATGACTCACCCTCACCCTAATAGAAGATTTGTTCCACAAGTAGTATTAACCAGGTCTGTCAAAATTAATACTGCTGGTGCAAGTGTTAATACTGCTGTCAAACCAGTTAATACTGCTGGCTCAAAAAACAATTGTGAATCATTCTAGACTTATATCAATTGCTTACAAAAGGGATATCACAAGGTCACAAAGCCCATTTACAGTATTCAGCAAACAAAAATAGTATTTTCAATAAAAAGGTTAATACTGTCAGGGTAAAAGATACTACTGCTAGGGATAGAGCAGTAGTAAGTGAAAACAAGGGAAAAAGGGTTAATGTTGTTAAGGCCTCAGCATGCTGGGTTTGGAAAGCCAAAAATAGTAGTGCATCAAATACTTTCAAGAAATATTCTTACATTGATGCACGAGGCAGATCCAAGTCTATAATGGCTTGGATCCCCAAAAGAGTCTAATTCTCTTATTTTATGTGCAGGGCAACCCACAGCAGAAGGAGTACAAGGAAAAAGGAGTTATTGACAGTGGTTGCTCTAGGCACATGACTGGAAACAAATGCTATCTTACTGAATATGAAGATTATGATGGTGGTTTTGTTTCCTTTGGAGATGGTAAAGGTAGAATTTCTGGAAAAGGTAAAATCAAAACAGGAACATTGGATTTTGATAATGTGTACTTTTGTAAGGAGCTTAAGTATAACTTGTTTAGTGTGTCACAAATTTGTGACAAAAAGAATAATGTTCTTTTTACTGACACTGAATGTCTTGTCTTATCTTCTGACTTTAAGCTACTTGATGAAAGTCAAGTCTTGCTGAGAGTTCCAAGAAAGGATAACATTTACAGTGTTGACCTAAAGAGTGTTGTTCCCACTAAAGGTTTAACTTGCCTCTTTGCTAAGGCCACAATTGATGAATCCAATTTATGGCATAGGAGGCTTGGTCACATAAACTTTAAAAACATGAACAAACTTGTGAGGGGAAACCTTGTTAGAGGTTTGCCTTCAAAGATTTTTAAAAATGACAATTCTTGTGTTGCTTGTCAGAAAGGAAAGCAACACAAAGCCTCCTGTAAGGCCAAACTTGTGAACTCAATCAGTAAACCCTTACATATGCTTCATATGGACCTATTTGGTCCTACAAATGTTAAGAGTTTAATGAAAAAGTCTTATTGCCTAGTTGTCACTGATGACTTTAGTAGATTTTCTTGGGTATTCTTTTTGGCCACTAAGGATGAAACTAGTGGGATATTAAAGACCTTCATAACTGAAATAGAAAATCAACTAGACTACAAAGTAAAAGTTATCAGAAGTGACAATGGAACTGAGTTCAAAAATAGTGTAATGAATCAGTTCTGTGAAATGAAGGGTATTAAGAGGGAATTCAGTGTTGCTAGGACTCCTTAACAGAATGGTATTGCTAAGAAGAGGAATAGAACACTAGTAGAGGCTGCAAGAACTATGTTAGTTGACTCTAAGTTTCCAACCACCTTTCGTGTTGAAGCAGTTAATACTGCTTGCTATGTGCTAAATAGGGTCTTAGTCATTAAGCCTCATACCAAGACACCTTATGAACTTATTCGTGGAAGAACCCCATTGATAGACTTCATGAAACCTTTTGGGTGTCCTGTTACCATCTTAAATACCAGGGATCATCTAGGCAAGTTTGATGGAAAAGCTGATGAGGGATTTTTTGTTGGGTACTCTGTGGTTAGCAAGGCTATGAGAGTATTTAACAAGAGGACCAGGATAGTTGAAGAGACCTTAAACATTAGATTTCTTGAAAATACACCTAATGTGATAGGAAATGGACCAGACTGGCTTTTTGATGTTGATTCTTTGATAATATCTATAAACTATGTGCCAGTTGTTGCAGGAAATCAAACTAATGGTATTGCAGGAACAAGAGATAATATTGTTACAGGTCAAGCTGAGAAGAAGACAAAACCTGAACAAGAATACATCCTAATACCTTTCTGCACAACTGATCCATTAATCTCTCAAGGTCCTAAGGATAGTGAAGAAGATTATGGAATGAAGCCTACAGAAGTGGATGTAATTGGAACTTCAGATAAAGATGGGGAGGATGATCAAGCCACAAGAAGTGAGTTTGAAAGGCTACTTCAACAAGAAAAGTAGACTGTACATCCTAACATCACTAATAGTATTAATAATGTTAGTACAACTATTAGTACTGCTGGACCATTCTTTACTAATAATGCTCCATCATCACTAGTTAATGCTGCTAGAATTTCCGAGGAACATCTATTTGAATAATTTTCTCCTTTCAAAAATGCATTTACTCTTCCAGATGTTCCAAATGTGTTTTCAATTGATGATACTGGAATTTTTAGTAATGCTTATGATGATGTGGGTGCGGAAGCTGACCTAAGCAACTTGGAAACAACCATGAATGTCAGTCATATTCCTACAACCAGAATTGACAAGGATCGTCTAAAAGACCAAATCATTGGAGACTTTAATTCAGCTATTCAAACAAGGAGAATGACCAAGATTTCTGATGAACATGCCATGGTATGTTACATTAATAAGCAAAGGAGAACAAATCACAAAGATTATCAGAACTGCTTATTTGCCTGTTTTCTCTCTCAAATGGAACCCAAGAAAGTGATTCAAGCTCTGGAAGATCCAAGTTGGATAGAAGCAATGCAAGAGGAGCTTCTACAATTTCAACTTTAGAAGGTTTAGACATTGGTTAATCTACCTAATGACAAGAGGGCCATTGGAACCAAATGGGTCTTTAGAAGCAAGAAATATGAGAGAGGAATTGTCATTAGAAACAAGGCACGACTGGTTGCACGAGGTTACACCCAAGAAGAAGGCATTGATTATGATTGTGACAACCGTGGTTCTAGCAGGTTGGTCAAACCGTGGTGTTGACCTAAATATCTGTTCTATAAGTTTGGTTTATGAGATTTTGTGATTTTATGTGTTCTATATGTGTTTGTGTGGG
>BQNB010087270.1:0-27965 GCA_026074375.1 Tanacetum coccineum
AGCTAGAGGAATTTGTAAGTTCTCTTTCATTTCCTTTTATTCTAGCTTTAAATAGTGATTTCTTTGCTTGCTATATTCAGATTTGCTTATTTGCTTATTAAGCTTGCTTATTGTTGCTTATTTGTGTTTTATTTAGCTAATTAGTCTCAATAGTTTATTTGTTTTTAACTTTCTTAGTTTGAATCATAGTTTTTCATAAAATTGTCTTAAAAACCTCTAAAAAACCAAAAATATAGTAAAATAGCTTAAGTCTTAGATTATTGCTTATCTAGTTGTTAATTCATGCTTATTAAAGTTTTTTTTATCTATTAATTGTCTGGTATTAAGCACTTGTTTTCTAGATTTCAAATTTAGTAGCTTAATCAAAACTGTCATAGTCTTAAAGAGGTGTTTGGATTAAGCTAGTTTGACCATGATAAGTCAATTTAATCTATGCAAACACTTTGAGTCAGTTCCGTTTTTCTAGGAATTTAAGTTTCTAAAAGATTTTAGAATTTAGATTGCTAAATTGAAATAGTTATGGCTTATTATGTTGGTACCAGCACCAGGGGAAATTATCTTTGAATTTCACTTGTGAAATTTAGATCTAAGCCCTCCAAGGATTAGATCATGCTTGAACTTTGTTTATACACTCTATTGGAGTGTGACTTATTGTAGGATTTCCCTTAGGAAACCTGCACTCTTGGTTTGCATTTGTGCAAAGTGCACCAGTACTAACTAAAAAATTAGTACTGCTGTCACAAGTTAGTACTGCTACCTTTGGCTTAATTTTTAGATGAGTAAAAGTAGGATTTAGGTTTTTTAAATTCAAGTTAGAAGTAATCTAGATATAGCTTAATATGGTTTAGGTTTTAGTTTTCAATTTACTGCTTATCTTTTTAGCTTATTGAGCTGTTAAAAAAAAGAACTCTGCATTAGCAGTACTAAGTTAGTTAGTACTGCTGATATTCAAATCCCAATTTAAGCCAGCAATTGTAGGGTTTAATAGCTTATCTTTTAGCATCTTATAGTTTAGTTATAGCTTAATATAGATTAAGTCTTAAATCTCATTTTCTAGCTTATTCTCCTAGCTTATTTTTGCTGTCAAAAGTCCTTAAAAAGGTTAAAAAGCCAAAAACAGTACTTAGGAATTTCAGGTTCTTAATTTGTTAATTTAGCTTATGAGTCTAGATTTTATAGCTTATATAGATAGATTATAAGTAGTTTAATAAGTCCTTAAAGCTTTAGAGTCTAGTTTAGCTTTTTAAGGTCTTTAGCTTATTTGGATTTTGTGCTACATTGCTTATTTCCTGAGTTTGCTTAAATCATGCCTAGTTTCAGTAGCTTAAAAGCATTTTTAGGTTAGATTTCTTTGCATTTTTAGAGTAAGCAAGTCATAAGCTATTTAGATCTTCTTTCCTTTCTCATTTTGAATTAATTTTGAGTTTTTTAGAGCTTATTTTCTAAAACTAAGGGTTAAACCCCACTTTCTGAGGCCAGCTGATAAATAAGCTGTAGGATCCCTAGATCATTCCATGGATGAAAACACAAGATCAATGGCAAAAAGAAAGATTAAACATTAAAGAACTTTTGATTAAAAAAAACAAAGAGTTGCTACAAACCCTTAAGATGAAAAATGATAATGAAGTAGCTAACCTAATTTTGACTAAACTAGGTGTATTTATACTAACTAGGATTTGCCTTTGAGGGCTTTCTTTTTGGGCTTTTTACATCTTGGCCCGTATACATAATAAACATTAAATAACATAGTCTTTCGAGCTAGACTTTTGTCTTGTAACTTCGAGTGACCGAACACATTAAGTGGATTTGACATAACAAAATGTTTTTGTTGGTGACTAAATTGTTCTATCATGGCGAATGACGACTCAAAGTAACCGATGCAAGACATGTGCTCATATCCATACCACAGTATCTGAAGTAATCAAGAAAGCTTACTTTCAAAAGCTTCCGCATAATCTCTGAAAATCAATGTCTTCTTCAAATGCAAAAGTTCAAATGACGGGAAGAAGATAAATCATCAAAGCTTTCAAAGATTCCAACAGATATGAGCATGTGAGACTAAAGATCAGCGTATGGCAAAGTCAAAGCGAAAGAAGATCACAAAGTAATTCAAAGAAGTAAAGCTTAAACAAGTCAAAGATCAAGATCAAGTCATCACATCTAGTTCTGAAGATCATGATCAAGGTGTTAAAGATTGAATTACCAAAGCACATCAAGTGAAGTACCCTATCAACAACGAGCTAAAGAGACAAGCACGAGTGAGCTAACTTCTCATGACCTCATCTAGGGGGAGATTGTTAGGATCACATAAATGGACCCGAACAAAGAAGCTTCGGTCACTCGAAGATGCAAGACAAAAGTCTAGCTCGAAAGACAATGTTAATTGATGTTTATTATGTATACGGGCCAAGATGTAAAAAGCCCAAAAAGAAAGCCCTCAAAGGCAAATCCTAGTTAGTATAAATACACCTAGTTTAGTCAAAATTAGGTTAGCTACTTCATTATCATTTTTCATCTTAAGGGTTTGTAGCAACTCTTGTTTCTTTTAATCAAAAGTTCTTTAATGTTTAATCTTTCTTTTTGCCATTGATCTTGTGATTTCATCCATGGAATGATCTAGGGATCCTACACTTTCACCAGAAGTACCACTCCAACAAGGCAGCTGAAGCATACATACACACCTGGAACTCCATGTGTGTTCGATCACATCCCCATTCGAATTTAACCAATGGTTAGGATGAAGAATAATATAGGGGTAGGAACCTTCTAACTTTCACCAAAAGTCGTAAACCAACGAGGTAGCTGAGACATGCATACATGGCCGTAACGACGGAATAGACATGCACACTCGATCACATCCTCATTTGTGTAAAACCAGTGGCTAATCATTAGGTGAGAGGGAAGTAAGTTGTTGTTAAATAAAAATCAAGAAACAAATAGATTAAGACTTAAGATACAAGTTGTTAGACACTTATTTCCCAACCGTTACCATGATTAAGACACAACTATTTACAACGTCTTGATCATAGATCAAAAACAACAACCTAAGTTGACGTTCCCATAACGATCAACTTCCTAATCATCCCAAAACTTTACATACTTTACAAGGCAAGTGGCGATATCTTCCACTTTGTACAATACTCTACATCGTTGATTTTAGACGTATCAACGAATAATCGATTCTTCGTATAATTCCTTCGGTAATACTTTTTGCGAAACGATTATCTTCAAACTCTCTTTCTCTCTTTTTTTGTATTTTTTTCTCATTTTTTTCTTTTTTTTTGCTAACTATTCTTCAAATCTCGGTGTAGTTTCACCATCTTCACCATCATAATAATTCCGAATAATTCCTTTGATAATTTCTTCGTTCTTCGGTTTCACCAATAATTGTGACGGTAGTAAAATCACATGAGCTTTAACTACTAATATACATTCCCCCTAAGGTGCTTGCTTCTAAGAAATTCGGAGGGTTGGGAGTTTCTAGCTTTCTTCGCTCTCAATCGGGGCTCTTATTTTCCAATGGGTATCGGCGCTACCCTTTCTCATGATAACTTCCTTATGGTCCCGAATTAACAGCTTTACATGGCCTTGAATGGTCCCCATGTTCTTTCTGCTGCCTTTCCAATTCGACATGGGAAGCTCCATCATAACAGAAGTTAACTCCCTTAAAGTCATAAGAAAGGTGTTGATCTCATTTCTCATTGTAAGATTCCATGTGTAAAAGGTACCTGTAACAAGCTTTTGAAAAATCTTGGATTGCGATAATCTTCTCAAGCTTTCTTTTCCTCGTTTGTTTGCTCTTGAAGAGAATAAAGACATATCGGTTGCTGATAAGATGAATACGTCTATCTCCTCTTCTTTTCGTCGTCATGTCCGAGGAGGTGTAGAGTCACAACAACTTGATCAGCTTTCGTTATTACTTGATACAGTTATTTTATCTAATATGGATACAGATGGTTTTTGGGACTTAAATGGCAATGTGTTTTTCAAGCCAAGATTTCGATCTATGTTAGATGAGGCTTTTCTCCCTAAAATGGAAGTTCCTACTCGATGGATTAAAAGTATTCCGATTAAGGTAAACGTTTTTGCTTGGAAACTTTATCTCGATCGTTTACCTACTAGATCGAATTTGTCTCGTAGGAATGTTCCTTCCCGTCTTTGGCTTGTCCCTTTGTGATCACGTGCTCGAGGATTCGTCCATTTATTCCTTCGGTGCTCTGTGGCGAAAGATATTCAGAAGTAATTTGTAGTTAGTGGAATTTGGATGTTCATTCCTTATGAGACGTACGACGATTGGCTTCTCTTGGTTTCAAATCTATCCGTTAGGTTCTAGAACGAAAGAGTTTTGGAAGGCGTGTTTTACGTTTCTTGGTGGAGCTTTGAACTTCAGGAACAAAAAAATTCCTTTTTGCATCTCCTATTCGCTCGAAAGGATGCTATTTTCGCAATATTTTTTACTCTCTTATTTATTGAGTGCGAGTAGCTAGATGTAATAGAACTTTGAATTGGGTTAGTTGGCTTCAACACCCTTTTTTGATTCCTTTGTAATTTACTAGCTCCTTGCTAGTGGTTCTAATAAAGTCGTCGTTCAAAAAAACAAAAACTCTAATTTCATTCCAAAAAGCATTTCCATCATTAATTTTGATTCTCACAAGCTCTCTTTCTGTTTTTAATCTCACAGCATCTCTCATTTCTTTTTCGTACCAATTCACTCTATCTGTTTTTATATCACACAACTCTCTTTCTATTTTTCAGCTCACTACATCTCTCATTTCTTTTTCTTACCAATTCACTCTATCTATTTTTATATCACACATCAAGAGTCCTAACAAATAGTTTGGTACAAAATTCCATCAATTCCTTTAGTTTCATGTTGTCCTTTCCACTTCCAAGTGTGTTAACTCTTGAGAGAGGTGGATCATAGGACTTATTTAGATGCAGCTTCAAATCAAATTTGAGTTTGCACCCACTATATGGTATCTTGGCACTTGGGACCACTACCTGAATCAATTTCCTAAGGAAAAGACTCATTAAGTGTTGCCATGGATTGGGTCATATTTATGTTACCACTGTCCTGCTTTGCTTCTAAGCTAGAAGCAGTAGTGGCAGCCCTTTCCATTCTGTCTTCCCACTCCTTAATGACAGTCTCATCTGTTACAAAGGGAACAAGTCTACTAGACTGAGATATCTCAGTGGTCCTTTTTGCTTTCCTAGGTTTTTGGGTCTTTTAGGGTTAAGATAATGATGGAACAGTGATTAGTTCAAGATTAAATAGTGAGATAGTTGTGGATGTGTGATGGGGTTCAGTGGGATTTCCTGACCCTTCACCCACTTTTGCTTGATTGGTTCAACATTTTAATTTTGACAACAGAATTAAATGCAACTAGCAGCATTAAGTATACTTGCCAGTAGTAAGTCACTCTAACAGCACTAACTTGAAATTCATCCTTAGCTGTTGTTCCATTCTATTCCAAATATCCTTTCATTAATCAAGACTTCGTATTTAACCTCCTCTCAATCAATACTTCAGAGGTTAAGCATTCCAATACTTGCAATCAGATATTGAAATCTGCTAACATCAAATGCCTTTGTGAGTAAATCAGCAACATTGAGATTAGTGTGAATCTTGATCACTTAAATTAATCTCTTCTCATATGAATCCCTGATGGAGTGATGTCTAATATTAATGTGCTTAGTCTTTGAGTGAAACACTGGATTCTTAACAATGCAGATTGTGCTTTCATTGTCAATGTAAATCTTGGTGTTCATAAAGTTGTATCCATAATCAATGAATTGATTTTGGATCCATAACACCTGTCTACGGCAATTAGCAGCAGCAACATACTTTGCTTCAGTAGTGGAGTTGGCAACTATAGTCTGCTTTTTACATTGCCATGAAATCAACCTTCTTCCAAGAAATTGATAACCTCCTATTGTGGATTTCCTGTCTAAGCTGGCACCAGCATAATCACTATCAGAAAAAGCCTCCAAGTCAAATGGTAAATCTCTAGGATACCAAAGACCTAATTTAGGATGACCTTTTAAGTATCTAAAGATTCTCTTCACATCATGAAGATGTGAAGTCTTTGGTGTAACTTGGAACCTTGCACAAGTACAAACAGCAAACATTATGTCAGGTCTAGAAGCTGTTAGGTACATCAATGATCCAATCATTGATCTGTATAAATGAACATCTACATCTGCAGCTTCTTTATCCTTGAGTAATGCTTTGTTAGTCTCCATGAGAGTGTTGGTTGTCTTTACAGTGGCAAAATCAAACTTTTTCAAAATATCAGCCACATATTTATCTTGACTAATGAAGATTCCATCATCTTTCTGTTTTACCTGCAACCCTAAGAAGAAAGTGAGCTCCCTTATCGAACTCATCTGGAATCTCTTGTGCATCATCTGTTCAAACTCAGTACATAAAGACTTTTTAGTAGACCCAAAGATGATGTCATCTACATACACCTGTACTAACAGGATATCATCTTTGTCCTTATTGATAAACAAAGTCTTGTCTATGGTCCCTCTTCTAAATTTATTTTCCAATAAATAGGTAGATAAGGTCTCATATCAGGCTCTAGGAGCTTGATGTGAAGCATATAAAGCCTTTTCTACCTTGTAAACTTTGTTAGGAAACTCTGGATCTTCAAACCCTGGAGGTTGGCAAACATAAACCTCTTCTTCAATTATGCCATACAAAAATGCACTCTTCACATCCATCTGATAAACAGTGAAGTTCATAAATGAGGCATAGGCTAAGAAAAGCCTAGTTGCTTCAATCCTAGCAACTGGAGCAAAAACTTCATCATAATATATACCCTCCTTTTGAGTGTAACCCTGGGCTACCAGCCTTGCCTTGTTTCTAACCACAATTCCTTTATCATTTTTCTTGTTTTTGTACACCCATTTAGTACCAATGGCCATCTTGCCATATGGTAAATCAACCAAAGTCCAAACCTTTTGTAATTTAAACTGTAGAAGCTCATCCTGCATTGCTTCTATCCAGCTTGGATATGTCAAAGCTTGAATCACCTTTTTGGGTTCTACTTGTGATAGAAAACAAGCAAACAGACAATTTTAAAAATCTTTATGGTTGATTCTCTTGCACTGAACTAAACATACCATGTTTAGTCACATTTTTTGTCATCCTTCTAGTTTGAGGTGATGAATGTATATCTCCAATGATTTGTTCAAGTGAATAATCCTTGTGAACTCTTGTAGTTGGAATAGGACTGACAGGCACAATTATAGCCAAATTGTTCATTTCAGACTCTTCAACAACTTCTTCATCATCATCAGAATAGACAATCTCTTCCAAATTAGGCATACTTGATCATCAATACATCCATAGACTATATTCTCATCAATAGCATTATTTTCTATGTCATCAGCATTAACAGTTGGACAAACAGTATTAATGTTGTTAGTGTTGTTGACATTTGCATCCTGCTCTTGATGAACTCTTGGTTCCCTAAATTTGGTACCCGTTTATCTGTTTATTCTCTGGAAGTTTCAAATCATCTTTTCCTCCTCCCCTGATGGTTTGAATCCAGCATTAGGAGAATCCTTTAAACTTTTAGAGTGTGATGGATCAGATGTCAACAATGGTAGTAGTATATACTCTTGATCAGGTACTATCTTCTTCCCAGCTTGACATGCATCAATGTTTTCTTTGGTACCTGCATTACCATTAGTTTGATTCCCTGCAACAACTGGCTTATAATTCATAGATATTGTTAGAGCATCTATATCAAAAAGCCAATTAGATCTATTTCCTGCAATATTAGGTGTTTCTTCACTAAACTTAACATGCAGGTTCTCTTCTACTATCATAGTTCTACTGTTGAATACCCTGTATGCTTTGCTATTGGTAGAGTATCCTACAAAGAACCCTTCATCAGCCTTTCCATCAAATTTACCTAGGTGATCTATGGTATTAAGGATTGTAACAGGATGCCTAAATGGTCTCATGAAGCTTAAGGCATGTTTTTTACCTAGAAAAAGTTCATAAGGAGTCTTGTTGTGAGGCTTGATAACTAACACTCTATTTTGGACATAACAAGCAGTACTAACTGCTTCAGCCCAGAAGATTATTGGCAATTTTGAATCAGCTAGCATAGTCCTAGCAGCCTCTACTAGTGTCCTATTTTTCCTTTCTGCTACTTAGAGTCCTAGCAATACTAAATTTCCTCTTAATACCATTCATTTCACAGAACTAATTCATGACCTTATTCTTGAATTCAGTTCCATTATCACATCTAATCACTTTCACCCTAAGGTCTATTAGATTTTCTATGCATGTATTAAATGTTTTAAGGATTTCACTAGTTTCATCCTTAGTGGCTAAAAAGAAAACCCAACTAAACCTACTATAGTTATCTGTGACAACTAGGCAGTACACCTTTTTTATTAGACTCTTTACAAATGAAGGCCCAAACAAATCCATATGCAACATTTGTAATGGTTGGCTGATTGAGCTTACAGTCTTGGTCTTATAAGAGGCTTTATGTTGCTTTCCTTTCTGACAAGCAACACATGTGTGATTATTTTCAAAAATCTTTGAAGGTAAACCTCTAACAAGATTTCCCCTCATAGTTTTTTTAGTGTTTTGAAATTTATATGCCCAAGCCTTCTATGCCAAAGATTAGATTCATCTAATGTGGCCTTTGAAAAAAGACAAGTTAGACCTCTTGAAGGAACAATATTCTTTAAATCAACACTATAAATGTTATCTTTTCTAGGAACTCTAAGCAAGACATGATTTTCATCAAGTAGCTTAAAGTCAGGAGACAAAACAACACATTCAGTGTCTGTAAAAAGAACACTGCTTTTCTTGTCACACATTTGTGAGACACTAAAATGGTTAAACTTAAGCTCCTTTACAAAGTACACATCTTCAAAATATAATTTACCTGTACTGATTTTACCTTTACCAGTGATTCTACCTCCTTTGGGAACTCCTCCAAATGCAACAAATTCCATCAATTCTTCATAATATTGAGAGGTAGGACTGTTCCTAGTCATGTGCTAGAGCATTCACTGTCAATGATACTCCTTTGTCCTCTAAATTTCTAGCTGTGGGATTGCCTGCACAAAAGTAAGAGGAATCAGGCTCTCTTGTGGATCCAGCCATTACAGACTTGCGATCTGCCTTTATGCATCAACATAGTCAACATCTTTTTCATACTAATTGATGCAACTATTGTGTTTGGAGACATGGTCTATAACTTTTTGCTTTGGTCTCCAAACCCAACAAGCTGAGGCCTTAACAACATTAGCCAAATTTCCCTTTTTATCATTTACTACTACTTTTGGCCCAACAGTAGTAACATTTCCCCTAACAATATTAACTTTTTCATTGAGATTATTGTTCTTATTTGTTGTAAACTTGTTAAATGGCCTTCTAACATGTGAATGTGCTCTATTAAAAACATTTGATGCTGGCCTTGCGTAGTTTACTGTTGGTCTTGGGTAAGCAGTATTAATTGGTCTGGCAGTATTAACTGATATTGCTGCTCTTGAAGAGTTTTGCCTAGCAGTATTAAGTAGCCTGGCAGCACTAACTTTTGCCTAGTAGTACTAACTTTCGCCCAGCAGTACTAAGTAATGCCCAACAACATTAACTTTTTAGTTACTAATTTTAACTTCAATTTCATCCTTAGCAGCTTTTGCACTCCATTCCAACCATCCTTTATGTGTAATCCATTGCATTTTAACATAATTAACCTCCCTTAATCAATACTTCAGGGGTTAAGCATTCCAATACTTGCAATCAGATATTGAAATCTGCTAACATCAAATGCCTTTGTGAGTAAATCTGCAACATTGTGACTAGTGTGAATCTTGATCACTTGAATTAATATCTTCTCATATGAATCCCTAATGAAGTGATGTCTAATCTCAATGTGCTTAGTCTTTGAGTGAAACACTGGATTCTTAACTATGCAGATGGTGCTTTCATTGTCAATGAAAATCTTGGTGTTCATAAAGTTGTATCCATAATCAAGCAATTGATTTTGGATCCATAACACTTGTCCACAGCAATTTGATGCAGCTACATACTCTGCTTCAGTAGTAGAGTTGGCAACTACAGTTTGCTTCTTGCATTGCCATGAAATCAATCTGCTTCTAAGAAATTGACAACCTCCTGTTGTGGATTTCCTGTCTAAACTTGCACCAGCATAGTCACTGTCAGTATAAGCTTCCAAATCAAATGGTGAGTCCTTAGGATACCAAAGGCCCAATTTAGGTTGACCTTTCAAGTATCTAAAGATTCTTTTCACAGCATGAAGATGTGAAACTTTAGGTGTGACTTGAAATCTTGCACAAGCACATACAACAAACATTATATCAGGCCTTGAAGATGTTAAATACATCAATGAGCCAATCATTGATCTATATAAGTGAACATTAACATCTTCAGCATTTTCATCCTTCATCAAAGGCTTTGAGGTCTCCATAGATGTACTTGCTGTCTTTATAGTTAAAAAGCCTAACTTCTTCAAAATTTCATCCACATACTAGTCTTGACTGATGAAAATTCCATTATATTTCTGTGTCACTTATAGTCCTAAGAAGAAAGTAAGCTCACACATAGAGCTCATCTGGAACTTCTTATGCATTAATTTCTCAAACTCAATGCATAAACTCTTCTTAGTAGATCTAAAAATGATATCATCTACATATACTTGAACTAGTAGAATATCACATTTGACCTTTTTAATGAACAAAGTCTTATCTATTGTCCCTCTTTGAAATCCATTGTCCAATAAATAGGTAGATAAAGTCTCATACCAAGCTCTAGGAGCTTGATTTAGAACATATAATGCCTTTTCAACCTTATAAACTCTGTCAGGGAACTCTGGATCTTCAAACCCTAGAGGTTGACAAACATAGACTTCCTATTCAATCTTGCCATACAGAAATGCACTCTTCACATCCATCTGGTACACAACAAAGTCTTTGAATGAGGCATAGGCTAAGAACAACCTAATTGCTTCAATCCTAGCAACTGGAGCAAAAACCTCATCATAATCTATTCCTTCTTCTTGAGTATAACCCTGTGTAACCAACCTAGCCTTGTTTCTGATCACAATTCTTCTTTCATATTTCTTGTTTCTGTACACCCATTTAGTACCAATAGCTCTTTTGCCATGTGGTAAATTAACCAAAGTCTAAACCTTCTGTAACTTAAACTGCATAAACTCTTCTGGCATAGCTTTTATCCAGCTTGGATCTTTTAATACTTGGATCACCTTTTTGGGCTTTGCTTGTGATAAGAAACATGCAAACAAACAATTTTGAAAATCTTTGTGGTTGATCCTCTGTTGCACTGAACTAAACATACCATGTTCAGTCACACTCTTTGTCATCCTTTTTTTTTTTTTTTTTTTTTTTTTTTTTTTTTTTTTTTTTTTTTTATGGTTTGAGGTGCTGAATGTAAATCTCTAATGATTTGTTCAAATGGATGATCCTTGTGAATTCTGGTAGTTAGAATAGGACTGACAGGCATGAATGTATCCAAATTGTTCATGTCAGCCTCGCACCAACACCATCAACATCTTTTGAATAGACAATCTCTTTTAAATTAGGCATATTTGGATCATCTTCACATCCATAGACTATATTCTTATCAACAGCATTATCTTCTATACTATCAACATTAACAGATGAACTAACAGTATTAATATTGTTTGTTCTGTTTAACAATTTCTCATCCTTCTCTGATAACCAAATCTTGGCTCCTCTGTATTTTGCACTTCACTATCTTCATTCTCTTGATCTCCAGCATGCTTCTTTTCCTCCTCCCCTGATGGTTTGAATCCAACATCAAGAGAATCCTTTTAACTAGAAGATAGTGGTTGAATTTAAGTACATAATGGTAGCAGTATATACTCATGACTAGGTACTGTCTTCTTCCCAGCTTGACCTGCATCAATGTTTTCTTTGGTACATGCATTACCATTAGTTTGATTCCCTGCAACAACTAACTTATAATTCATAGATTTTGTCAGTGTATCAATATCAAAAAGTCATTCTGGTCCACTCCCTGCAACATTAGGTTTATTTTCAAGAAAAGTAATATGCAAGTTCTCTTCTACTATCTTGGTTCTATGTTTAAAAACTCTAAATGCTTGCTTTCACTGAGTATCAACAAAGAATCCCCTCAGCAGCCTTCCATCAAACTTACCTAGGCAGATCTAAGGTATTAAGAATAGTAAGACAAGACACCTAAATGGACTCATGAAGCTTTTGGCAGGTTTCTGCCTAGAAAAAGTTCTAAGGGGTCTTGATTGTGAGGCTTATTAAGAATACCCTATTTACATAACATGCAGTATAACTGGCTTCAAACCCAAAGGGTAGTAAGGTACTTTGAATCAGCTAGCTTAGTTCTAACAGCCTCTATAGTTGTGCTGTATTTTTCCTTTCGCTTACCTCTATTTTGTTGTGGAGGTCCCCCCCCCCCCCCCCCCCACCCCCCCCCCCCCCCCCCCCCCCCCCCCCCCCCCCCCCCCCCCCCCCCCCCCCCCCCCCCCCCCCCCCACCCACACCCCCCCCCCCCCCCCCCCCCCCCCCCCCCCCCCCCCCCCCCCCCCCCCCCCCCCCCCCCCCCCCCCCCCCCCCCCCCCCCCCCCCCCCCCCCCCCCCCCCCCCCCCCCCCCCCCCCCCCCCCCCCCCCCCCCCCCCCCCCCCCCCCCCCCCCCCCCCCCCCCCCCCCCCCCCCCCCCCCCCCCCCCCACACCACCACCCCCCCCCCCCCGCCCGTTCCCCCCCCCCCCCCCCCCCCCCCCCCCCCACCCCCCCCCCCCCCCCCCCCCCCCCCCACCCCCCCCCACCCCCCCCCCCCCCCCCCCCCCCCCCCCCCCCCCCCCCCCCCCCCCCCCCCCCCCCCCCCCCCCCCCCCCCCCCCCCCCCCCCCCCCCCCCGTACGCACTAGTCAGTGCAGTCCGTATGGAAGTTTCTCGCACTGTGACCTAGCCTCTCCGCGCTTTGCTAGCGCTCTGCATATAGTGGGATTATAGATTCACTGCTCAGTATCAAACTTGATGTTTGATAGAAGTGATGCAACTGTCGTTCCCGCTCCATGCTACAGAACTATTGCCTTGACCTTGTAGATCCGGCGTGCAATCCACTGCACGACGCCGCAATGCTGTGCGCATATCCCGCATCGTATTTCACTATTTACACGCCGTTTAACATAAGCCCCTTAAGGTACCTTACAACACGCCGGTCTCTTCCTTAGTTGCAAAAAGAAACCCAAACTAAATCTACTAAAGTCATCTATGACAACTAGGCAGTACATCTTTTTCATTATACTCTTTACAAAAGTTAGACCAAATAAATCCATGTGCAACATCTGTAAAGGTTGGCTGATTGAGCTCACAGTTTTGGTCTTACAAGAGGCTTTATGTTGCTTTCCTTTCTGACAAGCAACACATGTATGATCATTTTCAAAAATCTTTGAAGGTAAACCTCTTACAAGATTTCCCATTCCCCACAGTTTGTTCATTAGTTTGAAAATTTAATTATGCCCAACCCTTCTATGCTAAAGCTTAGATTATTAATGCTAGCCTTTGCAAAGAGACAAGTTAGAACTACTGAAGGAGCAAATTCTTTAAAGACAACACCTGTACATGTTGTTCTTTCTGGGAACTTTAAGCTAAGACTTGATTATTCATTCAAGTAGCTTAAAGTCAGGAGACAAAACAACACATTCAGTGTCTGTAAAAAGAACATTGTTCTTCTTATCACACATTTGTGAGACACTAAAAAGGTTAAACTTAAGCTCTTTAACAAAGTACATATCTTCAAAGTCCAATTTTCCTGTGCTGATTTTACCTTTACCAGTGATTTTACCTCCTTTGGTACTACCTCCAAAGGCAACAAATCTTCCATCAATTTCTTCATAATCTGAGAGGTATGACTTGTTTCCAGTCATTTACCTAGAGCATCCACTGTCAATGACTCCTTTTTCCTGTAATTCTAGTTGTGGATTGCCCTGCATAAAAAGTAAGAGAATCAGGCTCTCTTTGGGACCCAAGCCATTACAGACTTGGATTTGCCTTGTGCATCAACATAGTCAAATCTTTTCATAACTATTGATGCACTATTGTGTTTGGAGACATGGTCTATAACTTTTTGCTTTAGTCTCCAAACCCAACAAGCTGAGGCCTTAACAACATTAGCCAAATTTCCTTTTTTATCATTTACTACTACTTTTGGCCCAACAATAGTAACATTTCCCCTAACAATATTAACTTTTTCATTGAGATTATTGTTCTTATTTGTTGTAAACTTGTTAAATGGCCTTCTAACATGTGAATGTGCTCTATTAAAAACATTTGATGCTGGCCTTGCATAGTTCACTGTTGGTCTTGGGTAAGCAGTATTAATTGGTCTGGCAGTATTAACTGATACTGCTGCTCTTGAAGAGTTTTGCCTAGCAGTATTAAGTGTTTTAAGGCCAGATTTCATTAAGACTGCTCTTGGAACAAAATTTCTTTTTGGATGAGGGTGAGTCAATCTTTGAGAATTTTGGTGATTCACCCTTCTAGCATTGTTCCATACAGGTTTTTCTGCCATTTTCTTTTCATAGAAATCACAATCTTTGATCAAATGGTTAAAACTGCCACATACATAGCAAGCTTTATTTTTAAACTCAAAATTACTTCCTAATTTCTGAGTCATCAAATTATTCCAGTTTCTCTGGTTACCTCTAGGACTTTGACTATTTTTCCTAGGGTATTTAGCTTGCTTATTGTTCTCTACCTTCTTAACAGACTCCCTAGGTGATTTCACATGCTCATTAGATTTAACAAATTCTACTTTAGCAAAACTAGGTTTTCTCTGTTTAGACTTAGACTTAGTCTCATTCTCATCCTCACTGTCAGATATCCAATCTTTAATAAGTGGTTCACTAACAGTCTTAGGTTTTGACTCACTACTTATTGCAACAACATGCATACTAGTTACTAACTTACTAAAAACATATTCATCCTCATCAGCAAGTACCAAATCAGGTTTAGGGGGCAAGAAGTTCCCAGTATAGGGATGGGGAACATCATATTACCCTTCACTTATTTTGTACTTATCATTCTCCTGACTATCAAACACTTGACTATCAAACCCCACACCAGTCTTGAACGTATCACTTACTTGAATCTCTAATAGTTTGCTTAGATTCTTAGATGAATTTTCAAACTTTTCTAAGGTAAGTTTTAAATCATCTCTTTCTTTTTTAGCTTTTTCAAATTTCTTTCTAAGCTTTGTTAGAGCATTATCTCTCAACATAACATCAAGTTTTAAAATCTTTATGTCCTTTTCAAAAACAACCTCATTTTTTTATACACATCTAGTCTAGCCTCTACAGATTCTAGACCTGCTTTATAAGCTCCTACATTTAATTGAGACTTATTAAAATCTTTGACAGTTTCTCATATGTCCTTTTGAGAGTTTAATAAGATTTTAAACATGCTTTAGAACAAGTAGATACCTCAGAATCTGAGCTAGAAGAACTTGAAGAAGTATAGGCCATAAATACAAAGTTTGTAGGTCCTTCTTCAGCTTGGTCACTCCAGTCATACCCTAATCCATCTTGAGCCACCAAAGCTTTTGTCTCTGTTGTTTCTACTGTCACATTCCTCCTTACAGGTTCTTTGTTCCTGTTTTCCCTTGGAGCCCTGCACTCCCTTACAAAATGGCCCCTTTTATGACAATTATAGCATTCCACCTTTGATATGTTAAACCCAATGGTTTTAGAACCATTGGCACTAATCTTCCTTCCTGTCTTATTTAGGAATCTACTGGCTCTCATGGTCAGCATAGACATCTGCCACTTTAGATCCATCTCTTCTAAGTCATCAGTATCAATCTATTGTAGGTCCTCATTATCTAATTGTGGACTGTTAGATTGGTTTGCAAAGAAAGAATAGATCACAACATCACTCATACTATCAGTATTGGGGCTGTGTAAAGAAAGATTAAAAGAAATTTTTAGAAAAGAGATGAGTATGGCAAGAGTAAGGGAATAGTAAAGCGTTAAGGAAAGTTTTCAAAATTAATGGGGGTGGTTGTGGATAAGAAAATAACCAAAGAAAGAGATAGATAAGACATTCTAAAGGGGGGGGAAAGTGGAAGAGAGTCTAGGGGTGAAAAAATGGTAAGAAGAGAGTAAAAAAGGAAAGAGTTAAATAAAGATAACTAATAAAAGAAAGAGACTTAATTTAAATATAAGTAGGGATGGTTGGGCATAAGAAAAAGAAATAAGTTCTAAAGATTAATGTAAAACAGTTGTGGTTGTGGATTGTGGGGTCCTAGAGATAAATGAAATTAACTATAATAAGGTCTACTAACGAGACTGTAAAGTGGAAGAGGCTAAAGTAATAAAAGAAAAAGGAAATAACCAGATAGATAAGAGATAAGATACCAGGAGTTAAATAAGAGTAAAAAAGTAAGGAGGTGAAAAAGAAGCTGTGGCAATGGAGGTAAAACAAGAAAGAGTAAGGAGCGGGAAGAGTTCTATTGGGTGAAAAAGAGTAAGATATGATATATTGGACAAGAGTAGTATAAAGGAAAGGTAAGAGAACAATAAGAGAAACGGGGGGGAATGCTGGGAAGAAAAGCATTTAAAAAGAGTAAAAAGAGTTAGAACTAATAAGAGCTAAAGTATAAGAAAATTGAATTAAAGATACAATAATATGGAAAGAAAAGGATGGTTCTACACTAATCTTCCTTCCTGTCTTATTTAGGAATCTACTGGCTCTCATGGTCAGCATAGACATCTGCCACTTTAGATTCATCTCTTCTAAGTCATCAGTATCAATCTATTGTAGGTCTTCATTATCTAATTGTGGACTGTTAGATTGGTTTGCAAAGAAAGAATAGATCACAACATCACTCATACTATCAGTATTGGAAGAGTTAGAACCATGCGCTTGATTAGTACTGCCAGAGCTGTTGGAAGACACAAAAGCCACATTTTGTAAGTTTTGGCTTGAGCTTGATGACCCTTTAACTTCAGTTTCATAAATCTTCAGGTTGTTGTATAGGTCATCCATGCTCAAAGTTTCTAAATCAGGTTTGGTTCTCCAGGTCAAGGTATGAGTCTTCCATTTTGATGTGAGACTTCTTAAAAACTTCAGATTCATATCTTCTT
Organism: Tanacetum coccineum; assembly: GCA_026074375.1. Lineage (NCBI taxonomy): Eukaryota > Viridiplantae > Streptophyta > Magnoliopsida > Asterales > Asteraceae > Tanacetum > Tanacetum coccineum. Next base: position 17,162 of record BQNB010087270.1, read on the forward strand.
GAGAAATAGTTTCACCTAGAATTTCTATCTGACTGATAAGATTTTAAAGCCTATCATAGGTTTGATCAAGTCCTTCTGAACTTGATCCATTGAAATTCTCATACAATTGCTTTAGAAGTGTCTTCTGAGTTTTCCTTGACTCCTTATTACCTCCAAACCTTTTCTCTATAGCTTCCATCAGAGACTTAGCACATTTATAGGTGTTAAACTTTAGTTGATTTTCATTTGGAAGAGCCATCAACAATGTACCTCTTGCCTTTAACTCATTCTTCCTTGCTAACTTCTCTTCTGCAGTTGTAGGAGTCATCGAACAATAATCTCATCCAAAGAACCGTAATCATACTTCTTCACAACTTTGACATGGGTTACTGCAATGATTCTTTTAGTGGAGAATACATCATGTGAGGACTTCTAGTGGCATGCATATGCATAGAATTGTTTTCGTTTCGGACCCTAGTGGGAAGTTCCCCAGACAACATGTTTGTCATAATGTCTACCTTCACTAGGACACCATAACGATTGAACCAGATCTTCAATCCTCAGTCAATGTATCGTACTAGGCACCTTAGTTTTGTTGTAGAAGTTTGTGTATTTCCCGCTAGAAGCTTCCACCTTTCAGATACTCGAGGTCATTGTTGAAGAAATAGTTAGCAGGAACTACTTGACGACCTTGATATTCAATTAATGGTAGTGGCTTGCTAAGATAAAAAGGATATTCATGTCCTTCTGGATTATGCCAATCAAGTTTATCGGTAACAGCCTTATAACACTCTTCAAAATGAAATTCGAGTTCCACTCGGCTTTTGCATGTCCCTTTGAGTAGATTGAAAGCTGGTCCAACAAGATGTTCTTGTGTCAAATTCTTAATCTTTAGATTATGCATGACATGTGCTGAGAAGTCGATGGGAGTGCTCATCAGCTCATCGAAGGTAGTAGGAGGTTTCCTGTTTTTTTCCATTTTTATGGATCCAATCCGTATTCCGAAATCAATTTGTTTTCCATCATTCCAATCACGATCAGGAGTTGGGGACCTTTCTGGTTTCTTGAACCAATCATGCTTAGAAGCTTCCTCGACATTGGGTTGATCTTTAGTGTTACCCATGTTATCTCCTTGATCTTGGGTCATCTCGGTGTCTGCAATCTCAAACATCGGTTCCTCTGCTTGAGCAGATTTGCCAAATGATTTTGACTGAGACTTGGAGCCTTTGGATGAGCTTGATTTAGACTCTTTTGACTTAGAGCCTCTTGATGGTTCAGCATCCTTGCTTGTCTTCCTTTTCTTCAACCCTTGGTCTGATCCAGCTGGAGGGTCTTCATCTTTGTCTTTGTCTTCACAGCCTCTCTTTAAAGAATACGTTTTACCATAAGAGTCAAAGAGATCCTTGTCGAGCTGATAAGATTTGACCAGTGCATCGTAGTGGTCTCTATGTTGTTCAGCAGCTCGTTATGATTTACTTTTCTCCAACTTTTCTAACATGATCTTCTTTAATTCAAACTCAGTAAGAGATGCTGCAGCCTCGTATGTAAATTGCGGTTAAGAAGGAGATTTAGCCAAAACAACATTATTAAGTGATTTCATATAATAGTGTTAGGATCTTTTGGAGTAGCAAAGTCAGATATCTCCTTAGGTAAAATCTGAGTAAGTTGACTTTTGATATCATCTTTGATAATCTCCTTCACTAATTTCTTAATGATGTCGATGTATTTCTCTTTCTCCACTTGAGATTTCTTCTCAAATTCTTCTGTGTATGACTAGAGAGTTGTTTGAGTAGGAAATCTAATTCTTGTACTAAGATGTTCATCCATGGATTGCAGGAATTTTACGTGAGGATTTGTGCATAATGGATCAACTTGATTGCTTGAGGAAGATCTTGTCCAAGGCAACACTCATGGTCGAATCTAAATAAGGATGCAAAATTTGAAATAGTAGGAATTGAGGATGTTGTTGGTTCTGTTGTTGGTATGGGAGTTGGTGTTGTCATCTGTGGAATAGAAGAGAATGGCTGAATTATCAGAGTAACGGTTGTTACAGGAACAATAGAAGTTTTTGGGATAGCCGTCACTTGTACTGAGAGATTTGGGGGTGCTTGAGTGCTTAATTCCTCATGAGGAGTCTTGACATTCATCATAGAAGCTACTTCATCAATGACTGGTGGAACGTTATCCAAGTTAAGAAATTTGCTTGCAAAGTAGGATGAAATAGAAGAGCTTTGCTTTGACCCTTTAGTCTTCTGTGAAGAAGTGAGTGTCACGTGTGCATCTTCAATTACTTGCTCATATGAATTTTCTTGAGAAGCACTTTCATGAGTAGTATCAGTCATCTCTGCATCTTCTTTCCCTACTTCTTCATGTTCTGCAACTTTTGACCTCACATTCACATCCTTGTACATTTTATCATACTTTTCATCATGATCATTGAATTCAAAACTATCAGGAGTTCGTACATCCTCTTCTTATTTTTCATCTTATTCATCATCATTCAGATTGAGATTCAGATTCTCTTGTTCATCAGAATCTGTCTTTTCACTGTCACTTGCTTCTTTGTTCGTACATTAGTCATCACTTTAACGGATCCTCATACAATCATCATCCTTGGTTACTTCATCACTGTTATCATCATTTCTTTCATCATCACCACTATCTCCCCACGATCCATTTTCACTCTTAGAAAGATATTTGGGTACATTCGGAACCCCTGGTTTAGTACCAGTTCCTTCATCTGCACCAGATGTCTTGCGTTGTTGCTCATTAGGAACCCCTGATTCAAAATCAGTTCCATCACCTAAGCCACTTGCTTGAGAGATATTAAAGTCTTTCTTGCTTCGTTTTGTAGCCTCCTTGAGCTGAGCAGCTTCAGATAGAGCTACTTCTAAGAGTACATTCAAACCTTTACCTTTATCAGCCTCAACCAGTGCCTTCTTCTTAGTCGGTTTAGGTTTAGAAGTTGGCTTCTTCTTAGAAGGTATATCTTTCTTAGCTTTAGTAGGCTTCTTCTTGGAGGGAGTTTCCTTGGATGAAATGGCTATATCAGATTTTGTTTTAGGTTTCTTTGATTTTGGGGGTTCAACCCTTGAAGCAATTGCATAATAAGTCCTGTAAGCCACAGAGTCCAGCATGGCTTGATTCGTCATTTCTTTAGAGAGAATAGCACCATATATTTGAGCATCTTCGTGTTTGGAGATGAATCTCATGGTCCTCAGTAAGCTGTCATCCCGAGTAGTGTGCATGAATATTCTGTTTCTCATTGAGATAGACTTATATTTTTTGAGGAAGTGATGAATGATTATCTTAGTGAATCTAGGCGAACCTAAAATGCTTATCTGTTTCCTTAAAGTCTAATGTTATCAAACATGGTAAGCCAAGTCCTCCTAAGATTAAAGCAACAAAACAAGGTTCTTCTTGTACATACATTCCCCAAAGTTTTTGTACTCGTGAAGTCGTAACTTATCAAGCCAGATACCTTTCCACATAAGACATTTGTTGATGATAGAAGCAAAATTTCTCCTAGGTTGATGACAGATGATCACAGAAAACATCAGTGATGTACTTTATTTCTCCAGAATAACCAAGTTCACAGATAAAAGATAGAGCTTCCTCTTCAGTTGGTGGTTCATTAAATTCTTGACCCGAAATCCTTTAACATATGTTGAGAATATCTCTAAACAATTCAACATTCACAGAAAACTTCTTGTTGTCGATCTTGAATCGATATGATGCCTTATGTTTGTCGACGGTAGCCCAGAACTGATGCATATAGATGACTGGAACTTCAACAATGATACGGAAGGCAAGATAGCATGTAGTAAGAGCAAGGGCATCCAACACTACTTGATAAGTATATTCCTTTGGTTTCATTCCAGGATTGATCCTCATGTTACACTTGCCAACGACACGTTGGTTCTCTTGAGCTACTAAGGCGTTGTCTATTGCACTTTGTTGAGCTTTGGAAGTCATGGTTCTGCTAAGAATTTTCCAATACAGTTTATATATAACCAAGTTTATATATGACAATATATGGCATTCTGTTTAATGACAGGCAGGCATTTCGATTGCAAAATTAACCAATTTTAATTTGCTTCCTAAACTTTGTTGTAAATCGCTTACTTAAGGTGTAGATTAATTCGTCTCCTTAAGAAAAACAACTAATTCGCCTCCTTAAGTAAATCAACTAATTCTCCTCCTTAAGAAAAACAACTAATCCGCCTCCTTAAGTGAAACAACTAATTCGCCTCCTTAAGTAAAACACCTAATTTACCTCCTTAAGTAAAACAACTAATTCGCCTCCTTAAGTAAAACCTCTAATTCGCCTCCTTAAGTAAAACAATTAATTCACCTCCTTAAGTAAAACCACTAATTCGCCTCCTTATGTAAAACAATTAATTCGCCTCCTTATGTGAAACAATTAATTCGCCTCTTTAAGTGAAACAACTAATTCGCCTCTTTAAGTAAAACAATTAATTCGCCTCCTAAAGGGGTGAACTAATTCGCCTCCTAAAGGGGTGAACTAATTCGCCTCCTAAAGGAGAGGACTAATTCGCCTCCTAAAGGAGAGGACTAATTTGCCTCCTTCATACTTTGTTAATTCGCCTCTGTTTTCTCAACTTTATAACTTAGTGTTTTTAGGCATCATAAGTCATTTATACAAGTATCTTAGCATCACATAACATCATATGAACCATTATAACCACAAATTAACCACAGACTTACCACAAAATTCAACTTTGAACAATAAAGCATACGAAATACACAAACTTTCATTAATTTTGTTCAACCAAAGGTTATAACATCACTAATGCATATAATGAAGATTTCTAATAGATACAAAACATAAACCCATCAACATTATCTATTTCTACCCATTTTCCACATTTTCGCATACAAGAATCAAGATAAGCACAATCATATGTTAACCATATTAGAAACAGTTTTACACGAGTGTTCTACACCCTTAAGCAAACAAAAACCCTCAACTAATTTAAGGTTTCACACACTTTTGAATTTGAAGAACCCTAGATCAATTGCTAGGGTTTTCGCACTTAAATATGTGATTTTACCTAATTCATTTGAGATATATGATGTTAAGGGTGTAGGGAACGACTTCTTAATAGTACCTTAATCTTGAAAACAATTGGAATTGATGGTTGAAGGTGGGACGACTAGATAGCAATGAGAGAGGGAAAATTTTAAAGTGTTTTTGTGTGTGTGTGTGAAACGAACAGGGTGAGGGGGTGTTTGTTTTGAAACTTTTAGTTTCTTTTAAAACTCTGAAAGTATTTCCAAGCATTCCTAAGTCTTTTACAAACTCTAAGGTGTTGGCAATATTGATCGTCTGTAGTTTAAAGCCTAAATTTACTAAGTCTCAAAGTGTAAATAAGTCTCTAAAGTTTGAAACAAATGACATCTAAAGCCGTTGTAGTTAATATAAGTTAACTCCCCTTTTAATTGTTATTCGTCATTATCAAAAACTTTATCCGTTTATTTCGTGACATATTTTGAAAGACCGTTTTAAAATATTATTTGACGACACTTTCTCCCCCTCAAACAATGACTTGTTTTTAATTTAAAGAGCTGTTGTCATTGTTTGAATGGTCGAATTGTCTTTGAAAATCTTTTTGTGTTTACTGACAACACTGATTCATTGTTAAGACAACTTTTTACCAATTAAAATAAGATTTCTCTTATTTTGACAAATAAATGCACTGACACGTACATTAATTTATATAAAGGAAGCATGGGTTGTGTTTCAAAGTAAACACAAGCCTTTGTATGAATATGAAGTAATTCATTCCCGAGAAAAATAAATTTCCCGTTGTGAGATCAAGTTTTCTTTTTGTTAAAAAACTTGCCTTTAAGATGATGACCGGGTTGCTATCCGAAATAATAGCAAGCCATATTAGGCATGTTTTAAAAGCTTTTGAACTTCTGCTCGAACTTCATTTACAGCCTCGTATCATTATTGAATGACATTTCTAAGGCCGTAAATGTTATCGATTTTCAAAAGACATGCCAGAGATACATATTTTTATATTTTTCTGATTTTTTAATTTTTAATTTTATTTTTGAAAAATTTTATATAAAAGAAAAATATTTTTGTATTTTTATGTTTTCTTATGTACATATGATACAAGATATACCACAAGCAACCACCTTTACTCGTCCTCTTACTCTGTCAGATGTTTTAGCATTTCCGGAGACATGCTTCTCATTCTTAGCTTCTCGATCAAGAAATTGAATCTTTCTCTTGGCAATGGTTTCGTAAAGATGTTAGCTAATAAAGATGTCAGCCAGGCAAGACTAGTGGCACAAGGTTACACCCAAGAAGAAGGAATTAATTATGATGAGGTTTTTGCTCCTGTTGCTAGGATAGAAGCGATCAGGTTATTTTTGGCCTATGCATCATTTATGAGGTTTATTCTGTACCAAATGGATGTGAAAGTGCTACTTTTAATATGGTTACTTTTGGAAGAGGAGGTGTATGTGTGCCAACCTCTCAGTTTTGAAGATCCATAGTTCCCTGACAAAGTTTATAAGGTAGAAAAAGCTTTATATGGTCTACATCAAGCTCCTAAAGCATGGTATGAGACCTTTTCTACCTACTTATTGAAAAATGAATTTAGAAGAGGCACTATAGATAAGACTCTATTCATCAAGAAGGACAAAGGTGATATCTTGTTAGTGCAGGTGTATGTTGATGACATCATCTTTGGGTCCACAAAGAAGTCTTTATGTGTTGAGTTTGAGCAGATGATGCATAAGAGATTCCAGATGAGTTCTATGGGGGAGCTCACTTTCTTCTTAGGGTTGCAGGTAAAGCAGAAAGATGATGGAACTTTCATCAGCCACGACAAATATGTGGCTGATATATTGAAGAAATTTGATTTCTCTTCAGTAAAGACAACAAGCACTCCAATAGAGACTACCAAGGCATTGCTCAAGGATGAAGAAGCTGAGGATGTTGATGTTCATTTATACAGATCAATGATTGGATCATTGATGTACTTAACAGCTTCTAGGCCTGACATAATGTTTGCTGTTTGTGCTTGTGCAAGGTTCCAAGTTACTCCTAAAGTCTCACATCTTTATGCAGTAAAGAGGATCTTTAGATACTTGAAAGGTCAACCCAAATTAGGACTTTGGTATCCTAGGGATTCACCATTTTACTTGGAAGCCTTTTCTGATAGTGATTATGCTGGAGCTAGTCTTGACATGAAATCCACAACAGGGGGTTGTCAATTTCTTGGCAAAAGGTTGATTTCATGGCAATGTAAAAAGCAAACTATAGTTGCCAACTCCACTACTGAAGCAGAGTATGTTGCTGCTGCTAATTGTTGTAGACAGGTTTTGTAGATCCAAAATCAAATGCTTGATTATGGGTTCAATTTCATGAACACCAAGATTTACATTGATAATGAAAGCACCATTTGTATTGTGAAGAATCCAGTGTTTCATTCTAAAACCAAGCACATTAAAATAAGGCACCATTTCATCAGAGATTCTTATGAGAAGAGGCTCATTCAAGTAATTAAGATACATACAGATCACAATGTTACTGATCTACTCACAAAGGCATTTGATGTTAGCAGGTTTAACTTTCTGATTGCTAGCATTGGATTACTTAATCTCTGAAGATGTGTTTGTTAGATTTATAATTGGTGTGGTTTGAAGATGGTATTAGTGATGAATTTGGAGTTAAAACTGGTAATTGTAAGGTTAATGCTTCTAGGCAAGATTTGGTGCTGCTGGGCAAAAGATTATACTGCTAAGAAAAAGTTAGTGCTACTGAGCCAAGTTAGTACTGCTGGGTTCCGTTGGAGTACAAACCGCTGAGCAAATATGGTCAATAAAAAGTTTCCTACTATTATTAGGTTTCTTTTTACCTATATAAGCGTATTCGACTACATCAAGATCATTATAATACTCTCGAACACTAAAACGCTCTTAGAATTCACAAACCCACGTCAATTTATCATCAACTCCATAAATTAATCATTAATTAATCATCTATGGTGGATTTAAAGTTTGTTGATCAACACAATATGGTTGCTTGTTTGGATAAAAACTGAGGGGGATTGCTGATTTTCATCAGATAGTGTTTTTTAGACGTATTGAATGATAGCACTATCAGTATTCTTGAATCCATAAGTCCATACTATCTTATGCTTTTTATATTGAGCAGTTGTTGGGCTACTGTAAGTCTAAAATAGTTCAATTATGAACGCACATTACATGCCAAGGGTGAGGTAAGGACTACGGTAATATCAGAATCATCAGTGAGGAGTAATCTTCACTTTAATGATGAGGATGGTGTTACTAGTCTAACAAATTCTGAAATTTTGGAAAACCTTGCATTGATGGGATATGAAATTGTTTTTGATAAACTTACTTTTCAAAAAGCTTTCTTTTCCCCTCAATAGAAGTATCTTATACATATCATCTTGTCTAAGTTCAAAATCTACTGCTTGGAATGAGTTTTCAACTAATATTGCTTCAGCAGTTATATGTTTGGCAAATAATCAAAAGTTTAATTTTTCTAAATTAATTTTTGATGGTATGTTAAGAAACTTGGATCCGAAAATCTAAAAAGTTTTTGATGTATCCAAGGTTTTTACAACTGTTTTGTGATAAACAAGTTAAAAATCTTGCAGATACCTTTTTTTGATACTATGAAACATCCTTAGCTATCTCAAAAAAGGTTTTTGCTCAATATGAGAATGAAAGGCAAAAGTTTTTAGGGACAGTTACTCACATTATTTCAAGTATGTTGGCAATACAAGCAGTTGGTGGGTGATGGTTAGGACAACCCACCTTTGACCCCAACCAACCACCTTCCCTGCTCTACCTCTAATGAAGTACAAAGTACTACTGTTGCCATCACATCCCCAAAACTCAAACATCTTAGCGCGAAGCCAAAAGAGGTCAGGACACTGAGATACCTCAGTCTGGTAGCCCCCCTAAGAAGGTTGGTGATGAGGCTGTCTATACAAGAGATGATGATAGAGTGGAAAGGGCTACCACTACCGCTGCTAGCTTAGATGCAGAGCAGGACAGTTGTAACATCCTTAAGACCTAATCCACGTCAATACCTAATGTGCCTCTTTCTTAGGGAATTGGTACATGTGCCAAGAAGCCATGGGGGTACCATTGCTCAGAGTAGGTCTAAGAGGGTACCTACACCTTCCTATGATTCACCTCTCTTAGGAGGTAACACACCTGGAAGTGATGAGGAAAGACTTGAACAAGATGATTTGACGGATTTTGTACCACCAACACCCCATGATTCACCTCTCTCAGGAGGTCACACACCTGGAAGTGATGAGGGTAGACCTAACATAAATGAATTGATGGCTATTTGTACAAACTTGTCAAACAGGGTTCTTGCCTTAGAAACATCAAAGACTGCTCAAGATTTGGTGATCAACAAGTTGAAAAAGAAAGTCAAAAGATTGGAAAAGAAGCAAAGGGCAAGAACTCCAGGGATGAAACTCTTCAAGATTGGTACCTCAAGGAGAAAGAGTTTGGATAAGGAGAATGTATCCAAACAGGGGAGGAATTTAAAGACAAGGCCAATGTTTAAAGAAGGTAATTTTGATGATGACTTTGATGATATTGATGATATGGTGAATGAAGCAATGTAGAATGTTGAAGGAGATATAGTTAATACTGCTACTACTGGAGTTAGTTCTGCTAGTGCATCAGTTACTAATGTTGGTGTATCTATTAGTACTGCTGAACCAAGAACACCTAACAACTACTACAACTGCATTTAAAGATGAGGATCTTACTATTGCTCAAACACTTGTAAAGATGAGAAGTCAAAAGGATAAGGAAAAAGGAAAAGGAGTTGCTTTTAGAGCTGCACAAGAAGAATCTGCTAAACCAACAAGAATTCTTCCAACTATTGATCCAAAAGATAAAGGCAAAGGCATTATGCAAGAGCCTGAAAAGCCTCCAAAGAACCCTATAAAGGCTCATATTCAAAGGGATGCAGAGATGCTCAAAGATTTGTTTGAAGAAGAACAAGCTTAGTTTAAGAGAGAGCAAAGGATTGCTAGGGAAAGAGCTGCAGAACAAGAGGCCAAGGATGCTACATTGATTGAACAAATGGAAGATATTCAAGCAAGGATGGATGCGGATAAATAACTAGCAGAAAGAATTCAACAAGAAGAAAGAGAATAATTCACCATTGAAGAAAAGTATAGAATGTTGGTGGAAATGATTGCTGAAAGGAAAAGGTTCTTTGTTGCATAGATAGCTAAACAAATTAGAAACAAGCCATCAACTAGAGCTCAACTCAGAAACAAGATGGTTATTTATCTGAAACACATGGGCAAGTACACTCACAATCAGATGAAGAACAAGAGCTTTGAAGAAATTCAGAAGCTGTATGAAAGGGAGGAGAAGTGGATCAATGACTTTGTTCCTATGGATTCTAAAGTGGTTAAAGACAGTAGAAAAGGTAAAGCTAAAGGCGATAGAAAGAGAACAGTTGCTAGGAAAAGAATAGGTGGAAAACTTAATGATGCAAGTGTTAAGAGACAAAAGATAGAGGATGATGCTGAGAAGGAAGAGCTTAGAGCTTATTTGGATATAAATCCAGGAGATGATGAAGCTATAAATGTTGAATCATTAGCTATAAAGTATCTAATAGTTGATTAGAAGACACATGCTCTATCAAAAGACAAGATGTATTATGAGATCATCAGGGGTGATGGAAGTACTAAATTTTACAAGATATTTATAGAAATGCTTAATGATTTTGATAGGCAAGATGTGTTAGATCTATATAGGCTGGTTAAAGAAAGAT
>BQNB010087271.1:8869-27964 GCA_026074375.1 Tanacetum coccineum
TCGGGTTTATTGCAACAACCCGAGATACCCGAATGGAAGTGGGATAAGATCACTATGGATTTTATCACCAAGTTACCTAAGACGAAGAGTGGGCATGATACGATTTGGGTAATAGTCGACAGGCTGACCAAGTCGGCTCATTTTTTGGAGATGCGAGAAGATTATAGTATTAAGAGACTGGCAAGGTTGTACATCGATGAGATAATCGCTCGACACGGAGTTCCCGTGTCGATCATTTCAGATCGAGATGGACGTTTTACATCGCGATTCTGGCTAACATTGCAAAACGCTTTAGGGACGTAATTGGATATGAGTACAACTTATCATCCTCAAATGGATGGACAAAGTGAGCGTACGATTCAGACTTTAGAGGATATGTTAAGGGCATGTGTGATAGATTTTGGTGGCAATTGGGATGTTCACCTACCGTTAGTAAAATTTTCTTACAATAATAGTTATTATTCGAGCATTCAGTGTGCTCCGTTTAAAGCATTGTATGGAAGGAAGTGTAGGTCGCCCGTTCTATGGGCTGAGATAGGGGAAAGTATTTTGATTGGGCCTGAGTTTGTATAAGAAATAACCGACAAGGTAGTTTTGATCAAGGAGAAGCTCAAAGCGGCAAGAGATCGTCAAAAGAGCTATGTTGACAATAGACGCAAGCCCCTAGAGTTTGAGGTTGGAGATCAAGTGTTACTGAAAGTGTCGCCTTGGAAAGGCGTGTTGCGTTTTGGAAAAAAAGGTAAGTTGGCACCGAGGTATGTAGGACCATTTGAAATCCTTGAAAGGATTGGCCCTGTGTCTTATAGGTTGAGATAGCCTAAGGAATTGAGTGAGGTGCACGACACATTCCATGTGTCAAATTTAAAAAAGTGTTTGGCGGATGCTAATTTGCATGTGCCAATGGACGAGATCAAGATCGACAAAACTCTTCATTTTGCCGAGGAACCCGTAGAGATTATGGACCGTGAGGTTAAGACATTAAAACGTAGTAAGATTCTTATTGTTAAAGTGTGTTGGAATTCAAAGCGTGGTCCTAAGTTTACTTGGGAACGCGAGGACCATATGAAACCTAGGTATCCCCAACTGTTTATTGCTAATACTGGTGAATCTAGTAGTTAAATCTCGAGATGAGATTTCCTTAAGGAGGGGATACTATGACAACTGTGCCTTGAGCAGGATAGTTAAACCGTTAGTATTGGCTGTAACATCATTATGTGCTATAATAATTATGTGTTTATGTGATCTTATGTGAGTTTGGCTACCAATTCATGGAGCGTGATCGTCTCATTGTGATTGAGTTTATGGTTGTTATGGGCATTTTATTTTGTTCACATTTTAGTGACAATGAAAATGATGGTTTAATTCTATGTGTGTACGTATTTTATGTATATGTATACGTATTTATATCTTTAAGTGTTAGTAGTTAGTAAAATTAAAAGTCTAGTTTAGTAAATATAGAAATTAGAACTTAGTTTTATTAAGTTAGTAAAATAAAATTAGAAATAAAATTTATTTATGGTCATTTAATCTAGTTTTAATTTAAGAGGTTTAAAAGGTAGAATAATTTTTTTTTATAAAAATGTCAAAATTAAGGGTTGAATATGTAATTAATAATAATTAAATAAATAAAAAAAATAAAAAAAATAAAAGGGGAGTTTGTTCGGCCGGTTTAGAGGATAAAAAATGGAACAAAGTTTTAAACCAAATCAAATTCTAAATAGTATTTATCTCAAACTCTTTTGCAAACCCTATAAATACAAACCCTTTTCCCTCTCTCCCTTGTGTGTGACCGGTCGAACCCAAGAAGAAAGAAAAAAAAGATTTTTTTATCAAGATCAAGTTGGTGATTTAGTGTTTCAAGAATCAAAGATTTAGGTATGTTCGTAAACCCTAGTTGTTTAGTTTTTTTTTAAAATCATGTAACAATCATTATGGTGGATCATTAAGGTTTTAAATTTTTTTGTAATTAAGGATGTATTAATCATGCTAGATTGTTTAGGGTTTAATTAGGGTCATATTTGTGTAAATGATTAGGGTTAGGTCGCGTTAATTTATGATTTAGGGTTTGGCAGATTTTAAGGCTGTGTTTAACTGATGACATCTTAATGATAAAAACGTTATTCTTTATGAATCTTATGTCCATTGATAAGTTCAGAGAGTCTAGTTTCCAAAAAGTCCGGCCCCGAAAGGTTTTGAGGTCGGAAAGTTAGTCAAATAATTTTTGCAAGAAAAATTGTCAAAACAGTAAATTCAGGTCTGATTTCGGGGAGTAAAACCCCTATTTAAAATTCAAATTAGGGTTAGCCAAAAATCAGAGATCATATTTTAGGTATTTATTAACTCCTGTTCGAAGGGCTAACGCTAAAACATTTTCTAAGTATTTTTAAGGACGTCAAACTTTTTGGTGTGCGTTCAGATCCAAATCTGGGTACTTTGTAATGATGAATTTTTATAAAATAGTTTCACTTAGTATTATTTTTTCTAAAAAATCACAGTAGCTCACAACTCATTGGGGAGCTATGGGATGTAAGGACATCAATTAGGTGTTTTAGTATTTTATTTGTGGTCATTGAACGTGTCTATAAAATTTCAGCTGAAACTGTAATTTATAAAAAAAAAAATTAAAAAGAAATACTAATCTTAAAAAATATAAAAATAAAAAAAAATAATAAAAAAAAATAAAAAAAAAAATAAAAAAAAAATATATAAAAATAAAAAATTTAAAACAAATTTAAAATAAAAAAAAATAAAACAAGTGATAAATTAAAAAAAAATAATAATTATAATAAAAAAAAAAACGAAAAATTTAAAAAAAAAAATAAAAAAAAAAAAAAAAAATAATATCAAAAAAATTAAAATAATTAAATAAAAAATAAAAAATTCAATAAAAAATAAAAGAAACAAAATTTAAATATAATAACAAAAAAAATTTAAAAAATAAAAAATTAAAATTAATATAAAAAAAAAAATTAAAAAAAAGAAATAAATAAAAAAAATAATAAAATAAACAAAATAAAAAAAAAAAAAAAAAAAAAAAATTTAAAAAATACGAAAAATAAAAAAAAATTAAAAATAAAAAAAAAAATTAAAAAATAAAAAAAAAAAAAAATAAAAAAAAAAAAAAAAAAAAAAAAAAAAAAAAAAAAAAATTAAATTTTAAATAAAAAAAAAATTATAAAAATAAATAAAAAAAAAAAAATAAAAAAAAAATAAACTAAAAAATAAAAAAACTAAAAAAAAAATTAATAAAATTTAAATAAATAAAAAATTATAATAATATATTAATAAAAATTTTTTTATATTTTATTTATATTTTAATTTTATAACTTTAAATAAATTCTAATATTAAATATTATTTTAATATTATAAAAATAAATAATTAAAGTATTATAATATATAAAATTTATTTTTATTAATTTTTAATAAATTAAATTTTTTAAAAAAAATAATGTTAAACATAAAAATTAAAATTAAAATTTTAATTTAATTAATATATATATATTATAATTATTTTAAAAATAATAATTTTTTTTTATTATTTATATTAATATTTAAATTATAAAAATTTTTATTTTTTATTTTTATCATTTATTTTTAAATTTTTTTTATTTTTTTTAATTATATAATTTAAAAGTATAATTTATATTAATATAAATAATATAAAAAAAATATAAATATTTTTTATATTTTAATAATTTATTTAATTTTATTAATTAAAATATTGGATTAAATTATTTTTATTTAATTTTGTCTTAAATAAAATATTTAAATAATATTTAAAATATAATTTTTTTAATTTATTTTTAATTAAAATTAATATTTATAAATAATTAAAATAAATTTTTTAAAATTTATCTTTTTTTTAATATTAATTATATAAACTTTTTTTTAATATATTTTGACTTATTAATATTAAAAAAACAGTATTTAATTAATAACATATTATTATAAATTTTATTTATAAATAAAAATAAATTTAATATAATAATATAATATTTTTAAATATTATATTAAATATATTTATATATAAATTATTTAAAATTATTTATTTATTTTTATAAAAAATATTAAAAAATAATATAATTTATAAATAATTATTATATAAAAGTATAATAAATATAAACATATTAAAGAAAAAATATTATTTTTTTTTTTTTCTAATAAAAAATTTTATTTATTATTAACTTATTATAATAACAATTTTAATTTTTATATTTATAATAAAATAAAAAATAAATATTTTATAAATTATATAATTTTATTTATTATTTTTAATAATATTAATAATATAAAAATAAAAATTAATTAATTAAAATTAATATAAAAAAATTAATAATTTACTATTAAAATATATAATTATATTATTATATATTATATTTATAAAAAAAAATTAATTTTATATATAATTAATATTTAATTTAAATTTTTTTTTTATTTTAAATTTATCTTTATATAATTTTTTAATTTAATATATCTATATTTTTTTATTAAATTTTTATAATAATATTTATTTATTTATATTATTTTATTTTTAAATATATTATATATTTTTAAAAATAATTAAAATAATTGATATAAATAATTTTTATAAATATATTAAAATTTTAATAAATTATATATAATATATAATAATAAATAATTAATTTTACTTTATTAAATATTATTAAATTAAATATTATTTAAATAAATTAAATTAATAAAATAGTAATATTTTTTATTTATTTAAAAATTAATTTAAATAAAATTTTATATTATTATTATTTAAATAATTTTATTAAATATTTTTTTATTATTTATACCTTAATAATATAATATTAATAAATAATTAAAAAATATAAAAAAATAAATTTTTAAAACTATTAATAAATAATTAAAATTTTATATTTATATTTTTAATATATATATTTTTATATATTTTTATTAATATTTATATAATATAATAAATATATAATTTATTTTAAGTAATTTATAATTTTTAAAATTAATTAATATTATTTATAATATTTTTAATATTATATTAATAAATTATTATTATATTAAAATTAAAATAAATTATAATAAAATATCTATTTTTATAAAATTAATATTTTAAATTAAATATTTTATATATTTATATATTTTAATTTTAAATTTAATATAAATTTAATAATATATATTATTTATATAATTATTATACATTAATAAATACTAAAAAAATAAAATAAATATAATTTATATATTTACATATTTTATTTAATTATTTATATTTAATTATATATATTTTTTTTAATTAATCGAGTTTATTATATTAAATATATATTATTAATATAAATATATATTTTATATTATAAAAATATAAAAAAATAATTTTATTTTTTTACAATATAAAAATTTATAATTTTTATTATTTTCTTATTATATTAATAATTATATTAATTATTATTTTATTTATCTTTTAAAAAATTAATATTTAAATTAAAATATTATTAATTTTTTAATATATTATTTATTATTTTAAAAAAATTTTTGTATATAATATTTAAATAATAATTAAATTATATATAATTTATAATTAATTAATTATTTAATCTATTTTATTATATTATATTAATATAATATAAATTTTATATATAATTTTTTAATTATATTAATAATAATAATTTATTATTGAATATTTATTTTAAATTTTATTAATTATATATTAAAAATTATTAACATTTAATATTTAATATTAAATTAAATATAATGATATAATAAAATCAATTAAAATATAATAATAAATAATAATTTTATTTAAATTATTTAATTAGAATATATATTATATCTTTACTTTTATATATATAAAAATTATAAAATAATTTATTTTATAAAATTACAATTACTATAAATATATATAATTTTATATATTATTTTTTATTTAAAAATTTTAAAAAATATTTTAATTTATTATATTATAAATTTTAAAAAAATAAAATTTTATTATTAAATTTATAATAATAAATTTTAAAATTTTTAATAAAAAATTATTTTTTAATTTTATTTATTATAAATATTTAAAATATATATATTTAAATAATTTATTAATTTTAAAAATTTTAAATTATATTAATTTTTTATAAAAATAAAAATATTTTTATTATTAAAAAAAAAATTTATATTATTATATATATTTTAAAAATAAATTAATTTAAATTTATATATATTTTTTCTATTTTTTTTTATTTAATTATTATTTTATAATATTTAATACAAAAAAAATTGTTATTAAATGATATTAATTAATTACAAATTATATAAATTTTAAAAATTAATTATATAAATTTAATATTTAATAAATATAATAAAAAAAGAAAAAAAATAAATAAATTAATTAAAATAATCAAATAAGTGGAAAAGTTAAGAATAAGGTCTTATAGGGTATGAAATGATATGGGAGATGTTTTTAAAGGATTATAAACTTAGTGTAAGTTTAGAAGTCCATCATATGATTGTTACATTGGCTTGGGCATTTAGCTTAACCGAGTGTAACTTGTGTTTTTGTTGTGTTTAGATTGTTTGCAAGATTCTGTCAAGTAGCTGAGCATTAGGCGAGTTTCATAGTCCTATTTTTACTATGTTTTTTGGGTGGAAAGATGGCAAAATATATTTGTAAAGTTTTAAATTGGTTGTGATTATGTGGTTTAATTGACGCATGGACTTTTATGTAGCTATTATATGTTATGTGATAAATGTTATGACTTCGGGTAATGTTTCTGCCCATGACTTTGAGACGATGACTTCAGGTAACGTTCCTACCCATGACTTTAAGACGATGACTTCGGGTAATGTTTCTGCCCATGACTGTGAGACGTGCTTCAGGACTTGGATCGTGGTATACGTTCCGTCCTAGTTATGGTTGTTTTTGACGAATGCATGTTATCCTGTATAATAGTTAGCTTAACTGTCCTGCTATGTTCTGTTTTTATTAATCACAGTAATTGAGTTAAAGCTTGATTTGTGTGTCGTAAACCTATGACTCTCACCAACCGTTGTGTTGACGTTTTAAGCATCATTTTTAGGTGAGCGTTATGAAGGTGTTGAAGTTAATAAAAGTGGCTAGAGAGACCATTAGGCTGGCATTGGAAGTTCTTATTTGATTTCGTTTCGTATTTTGTTTGCATGAATTCTTGAATGTTTTTAGTTTTAATAGGTTTGCGAGACATTGTCTTTGTATTGATGAGACCCCTTTTTCATTAATACAAGATGCAGTTCCCTTGTTTTCGGTATTGTCATGACACATCGTGTCTTTTATATTTAGTTATGCATGTAGTGATTCTCTATTGTTGACACCATTGTGTTGTGATGATATCCATGAAGTTACGCCTCGTGTTTCCGCTTTGGCAGGGTGTGACATAAGGCATGTATATAAAGGTGGGAATGCAGACTGGTTTGACGATGTTGATGTAGATGGGTTCTCTGTTATTGAAGTATCAGGTATGCTAAAGGAGTTAGGTTATGAGAATCCAAACGTTAAAATCCTTTACAAAAAACCTACCTCTGATCTAGATAAAGGACTTGAACCATTAAGTAAAGATATTGATGTACTGGAATTGCTCAGCTATGCGAATAAGTTTAAGTTAATTGAGTTATTTATTGAGCATCCTGTTGATAAATGTGTTATAGATAAATCTGTTATAGATTTAGATTAGGAGGATAACAGTGTTATTGATAGTTTAGAGAGTAGTAATTCTTGTTTAGAAACAAATGAATGTCAGGCTTTAGAGAATGAGTATGCTGGTTTAGAAACACATGAATGTGAAGCTTTAGAGAATGACAATGCTGGTTTAGGAACAAATGAAGGTGAGGGTATAGAGAATGACAATGTTGGTTTAGGAACACAAGAAAGTGAGGGTATAGACAATGACAATGTAGAAGAGTTGGATCCCCTGTTTTCTTACCCAAACACCAACCATCAAAAGGGACAGTCAAGTGAGCATATAAGTAGTCCACATAGAAATGCTGAAGGTAGTGATGACAATGAAGAAAGTGATGACACTGAAGAGAGTGAAGAAAGTGAAGACAATGACTTTGAATGTGATATAGAGGATAGGATTGATGATGTTGATGTTGACATGAAAATGTTAAAAAAAACACTGATCCTAGTGTAGAATGGGTTGGTTCTACTGAGCCTCAGCCACAAGTAGAAAACAATGATCAATTTATGTATGAGGAATGTGACCTTGAGGACTTTGATAGTGATATTGATCCTGATGATGATGAGGCTGAGAGAAAGAAAGCTTTGAGAAAAATAAGTAAAAGCCACAAGCCTGTAGGTGGTCACTTATATACTGAAAACTTCTATATAAGTCAAACATTTCCTAATAAGGAAATGATAAAAGACATGGTGATTAGGATCTCAGTTGAAAAAAGGAGGGAACTGTATTTGACTAAGAATGATAAGGAAAGGGTTAGGGCTGAATGTAGAGGTCTTGTTCCTATTTTTTCTAATTCTGGCCCAAGTGGTGAAAGTGTACCTAATGTAGAAGGCCCAAGTAATGGCCCAAGTGATGGCCCATGTGGATCGCTGAGTCAACCAAGTAGGATAGATTCTAATAAGAAAAAGACAAAGAAAGGGGGCAAACCAGTGGTTAAAACATTAAAGTGTCCTTGGTCAATGCACTCTGTAAAGCCAAAGGGGGAAAACACTTGGTATGTTAGGGTTTTTAGAGACACCCATACATGTCTTCAATCTAGGAAAGTTATAAAGTGCACAGCTTCATTTCTAGCAAGAGAGATTGAGCAATCCATCAAGCCAAACCCTAAGATACCACCAGTAGCTCTAAAAGATCAAATATAAAAGAAGTAAGAGATAGGGGTTTCAAAACAAAAAGTGTTTAGGGCAAAACAAATGGCACAAGAGAAGGTGATTGGTGATCACACAACACATTATTCATTGCTGAGACAATATGTGTTAGAATTGAAAGAAAGGAACCCATATACAACAGTCAAATTTAATGTTGAGAGAAACTTTGAACCTGATAGTCCAACAAGAAAGTTCAAAAGAATTTATGTGTGTTTGGGTGCCTTGAAGAGTGGATTCAAAGCTGGTCAAAGAGATCTCTTAGGCCTGGATGGGTGCTTCATGTCTGGACCATTTCCTATGCAAATCATAACAGCTGTAGAAGTGGATCCAAATAATGGTATATACCCTTTGGCTTATGCAGTTGTTGAATCTGAAACAAAAAAATCATGGCTATGGTTTCGTGATTGCCTTGGAGATGACTTAGAGTTGTTCAGGAACTCAAACTTCACATTTGTTACAGACAGACATAAGGTAAACATACTTATCTGTTTTGCTATTGATATAAAACATACTTAACTGTTTTGCTATTAACAAGTACTTAACTAATTTCATTCCAATTAGGGGGTTATACCAGCATTGGCAGAGACATTCCCAGCAGCTGAACATAAATATTGCTTGAAGCATATCTATGATAACATGAAGTTACAGTGGAGAGGAAAGCTATTTAAGGAACTATTATGGAGATGTGCTACTGCTACCACTGTGACTCACTTTAACAGATTTATGGAAGAAGTCAAGCAAGCAAATAAGGATGTTTATGATTGGTTAAAAGACATTCCACCTCAGCATTGGGCAAGGTCTCACTTTTCTGGTAAGACATCACTTTGATAATCTTTTGAACTAATTTCATCTGGTTTTGGGGATTAAGTTAATATACTTTTATTTGCAACAAGACCACATTTTGATGTTCTTTTGAACAACATGTGTGAAGTCTTAAGCAAACAATTATTGGATGGAAGGGACAAGCCTATAATTACCTGCTTAGAGTTCATAAGAGAATATCTTATGAAACGAATTGTCATAGTCCAGTAGGTAATTAGCAAGAGTACTGGTCCACTCACCCCTAAGGCAACTAAGATATTTGAGTTCATTAAGAAACAAGCTGCACAATACACTATATCATGGAATGGGGGGATTTTATATCAAGCAACTGGTCAATATGGGGACCAGTGTGTGGTGAATGTGGAAGAAAGGAGTTGCTCTTGTAGGAAGTGGGATTTGACAGGGATGTCATGCAAGCATGCAGTGGCAACTATCTGGAATATGGCAGAGAATGGGTTGGAACCTGGCATACCTGAAACCTGGGTACATCAAAGTTATTGGCTAAAAACAAGGAGATGTATAGGTTTAAGATCAATCCATGCAATGGTCCTGACTTGTGGCCTCCATCAAATAGCCCAATACCACACACCAATTGGTAGGCCTCCTAAGAAGAGAAAGAAGAGTACTGCAGAGTTGTATGATGGAATAGTGAAGGATGGTAAGTTGAGTAGGGCTGGTAAAACAGTCACTTGTACAAAATGTGGTCAAAAAGGTCACAATAGCATGTCTTGTAAGGGTCAAAGAGGTGGTCAATCTACTGGAACACCAATGCCTAATCAAGGACCTTCACAGTCTACTCAAATACCATCACAAGGTATTGTCAACCCTTCTACTCCAACTGTTAATGTCAATCCATCTGCACAACATAATATGACCCATTCTGCACCACATGTGACTGTCAATCCATCTGCACAATCAAATGTCACTCAATCTACATCACATTTGAGGTACTCAAAAGCTACTGCAAACAGGCTTTCACCTGCAAAAAAGAAAAACTCAAGTGGGAAAAGAAAGGTTGGGGAATGATGTGTGCTGATCCAGTTGGTTATGTTTGTTTCTTTCAGACAGTTTCTTATGTTGCTTATGTTATGTTTGTTTAAGACATTTGGTTATGTAATTTAGGATGATGATGTTTAAGACTTGTCTTTTGGTACTATATCTATGAATTTGGTTTATGAAGTTGGTACTATATTTATGTTTAAGACTTGTGCTATACTGTCTTGGTATTGAGTGTATATGGTATATGCATTTGACAATTTTGGTATTGGTATTGAGTCTACATTGGTTATGTATATGGTATATGGCAGTTTTGACCCAATGGAACACTCATATGAATGGGTTAAGCTACTACATTTGACATATTTCAGATGTTAAAAAGTCAATAACTATGGTAGAGGAAAACACAAAATACCATTCATTTAAGATGAAGTTAACACATTACACCAATATTGTCTGCAAACTACCATTGACTACCCAAACACTATTGAGATTACAAGACTATCCAAACACTCTTTGACATTGCATTGACTGCAAACTACCATTGACCAAATTTATTTAAGAACAAAATATAACACAAAATCCAACCAACTAATCACTAACATATTCTTCAACCTTCTTGATTGATCTTGGTGAGTTGCAACCCTAGCTTGTAAACCATTCATGTTTCATAGCAGCCCAGGAATGATTTGAACAGATCTTGCACACATGGGTAGGTCGTACCAATCAACAATACCACAATTTGTGCCCTAATTAAAAAGTTAGGGCAAATTAGAAAATTAGGGCAAATTAGAAAATTAGGGAAACTATACAATTATAGATCTTACCCGCCTACCACAACAATAGAAACGCCTCCCAGGATTAAAATCGGTCCATGATGTTCGAATCACACAAATGGAGTGACAAGTTGGACATTCCATGATTTTCAAGTGTGTGTGTGTGTTTATCAGTTGTGAAAAGAAGAAAAGTGGTAGTGCTTTTTATAACAGAAGAAAAGGAAATCATAAGTTCAAAGAGAAAGACAAATATGCCCTCACATTTAACAGTCAAACTTGGTCAAACTAACGTTTGGACCAAATGTGTTACGGGTCGACCAAAAATGGACTGAATCCGTTACATTTTAAACTATTGGATCAAAACCGTTATACCCGGTAAACCATAGGGACAAAAAATGTACTGTAGTAAACAAACTTATACTAAAAAGAAATTAAGATTAAAATAATAAAATGATAGTAATAATTTTGTTCTTGATTTCACAAACCCTCTTATGATTCAGGTTCTCTCTGATAATTCCTATCTAATTTTTAAGTTTTCTAGGGACTAATTATGAATATGTGTAATGTTATTTGAGTCAAATTCAGCTGCTTGAATGTGTTATATGCCTTTTTTTCAACTAGAAAGATTGTTGCTTTTTTATTATTATTAGGAATAATCTTGTTTTGAATGGAAGATTGTGTTATGTGCTTTTTTTCAATAACAAATCTGTTAAAAATTGTCATCTCATCTGGTCTATACTTATAAATAGGTTCATTATTGTATTTAATTGGTGTTTGGATTATTTAGTTGGGATTTTGATGGTGATTTTGTAACATTAGGTGGAATGGGAGTGAAGAAATGACCGATGTGGGCTTCGCCATCGAAAGTTGCATCTCATTTTGGAACAAGCGGTCTTGCTGTTGCTGCCGCCACTGGCGTCACACATCCATTAGGTTTCTTCTTTCGATTTTTGATAATTTCATGCTGTAATTGGGTGTGATTTCGAATAGTCACATTATCAGTTTCGTGCCAAAATTCGTGAAGTACTAACCCAAATCTGATCATATTGATGGCAAACCATCAGACATCATAACTAAGTCACTTCTTCCCGTTGTAACCCAAATCTAGTTATTTTGGCATATAACCCAAACACACTCATTCTCACATAAACGTGTAAAATGACCCTGTCTACTTGTATCTTATAAAGCAAGGAAATTTGTTTTGCTCTGCAGATGTACTTAAAGTTAGACTGCAGATGAAACTAGCTTGTTGGACAAAGAGGCCCATAAAGCGGAATGGTATGAAGAGCTCTGATATTTACAGGGATAACATTTGCTCGAGTTGTTAGGAAAAAAGGAGCTCGGTCGTTGTATCTTGGTTTGACACCAGCATTGACCTGGTCAGTTCTTTACGGAGGTCTACGTTTAGACTTATATGAACCTTCTTAAAAGTTTCTGTGAATTGGCCTTTGAGTCCACTAACATCTCATTAATATATCATCGGAGCGCGTTTCGGTGCTTTGCCACTTTGTTGACCAACCCTATGGAAGTTCTAAATGAAATTTTTTATACATTGAACTCCAACTCTCATAACCTAACGGAAATGAATGCCAGATTATCACACAACATCACATTTATTCAGTGTTGTATGTTGCATTGCACAAACACTCCAATGCATTCTGATGCCAATAGTTTATTATCGTTAGCATCTCCATGAATGCTGAAAATGAAACATTGGTTATTGAATAGGTGCGTTTGCAAATGAACAATAACGCGCGCAGAGGAGCAATTGGTGAACTGCAGAAGATTGCTGCAAAAGAGGGTGTATTAGCTCTCTGGAAAGGGGTTGGACCTGCTATGGCCAGGGCAGGTGCTTTAACGGCATCGCAGCTTGCTACATATGATGAGTTTAAACAGGTTAAGTTCTAAAGCTGCTGTTTACGCTTCTATAGCATACTGTGAATATGAAGTTTTAGTTTTTTGGTGTAAAGAATATAAAATGTTTGTAAGAAAAAATCGTTAAGGTAGTGCATTTTCTGGTTGAGAATTCTGAATCCGGCACTGTTAAGATTTACTGGTTACGTTAATCATATGTGTCAAATGGACGTGTTGTGCCAGAACCTATTGTACAGATGTGGCAATTTCGACCTATTTATTTATGCATGGGTCGATTTGGGTTGTGTTTTTTATTTTAAATGGTTCAAACAAAAAAGTAGCTAAAACGGGAATGGGCGAATTGGTGAAACAGTTTGAAATTCTCCCAATGTCTATAGTTGTTTTATTCAAATATCCGGATATCTATTCTGTAATCGATTTTAATGCAACGCCCCAACCCACCCCGTATCGTATGACCCATACCAAAACTGGCCTATTACAACCTGAGTACATTTTGACCGTTACCCAATTCACCAGTCTGCCCATTTTGCCACCTCTACTTTTATATATTATTCCTGTTCTCATTTTATTTACGTGGGTATGTTGTAGGTCTTAGTAAAATGGACGCTTCTAGAAGAAGGATTCTATCTGCATCTCATGTATGAAACCTACCTTTGATCTTTCGGTGTGCATAATTTCTAATCATATCATTCAATTGTTTAAAAACTTATGTACTGTCGACCCCAAGATTCACATTTCTGCTATATTCATCAAGCTTGTATTAGAACCTATTACATCATAAACACTTGTAACTAACTGTGACTTGCATCATGTGAAGATCGAGTACAATTGCAGGCTCGGTGAGTACGCTCATAACTGCACCTATGGACATGGTTAAAACCCGTCTAATGTTACAACGAGATTCTATGAGTGATGGAGCTTACAGAAACGGGTTCCATTGTGCATATAAGGTAGTTTGTTAGTTTCTACTCCCAAGATTTCGTTAAACTGATAATCATAATTGTTGCTGGAATACGTTACTCTACAATTAGAAATTCAAATATCAACTTTCCAAAGACTATTGGGTTGGGTAAGTAGACCTTTCAAACAATTTCATAGAAAATATAAAAATAAAAAAGATAAAAATCCTAAGTGACAGGTGTCAGTTTCACTAGATATCTGACAAAGAATGCGTGGTCTTGAAAACAACCTCCTGATTTTCGTTGGATTGCATTGCGTAATGTCTGCATATGTTTGGATTTCAGGTTCTGATCACAGAGGGGCCTCGAGGACTCTACAAAGGGTGAGACCCATTAATACCTGATCTTTTTGGCTCTCTATAAGTTGCTCAGTTGGGCAGGTTAAGTTGGGTAACATGTCAAATGGGTATTTTTGGTGCGGGTTGGGTCAGATTATGACGATCAACAAAGAGATCTTCCTCCGTTTTTTTAAAAGATTTTAATAAATATTTATTGTTCTAAATATGATTTCCGAGACTATACTGTTGCAAAATAAATAACATTGTCTTATAAACCAAACTAGAAGGCTTTATGCAGTTGAATACACTTTACATGACCTTCAAGTTTCAACTTGTTTGACCCGTTTGACACATTTCCGTTTTCTGTGTATAACTCATGACCCATTAGCTAACATGAACCAAAACAATTTGCCGATCAACAAAGAGATCTACCGCCGTTTTTTAATAAGATTTTAATAAATTTTTTACTGTTCTAAGTATGATTGCGGTGGCTATACTGTTGCAAATAAATACTTTGACATTGTCTAATAAATCAAACCAGAAGGCTGTATGCAGTTGACTACACTTTACTGTTTGACACATTTCCGTTTTCTGTGTAAAACTCATGTGACCCATTAGATATCATGACCAAAATCAATTTGCCATCTCTACATTTTTTCAATTCATTTTTCTCTTCTGTGCAAGGGTTTGACTTCAAATATATTGCAGGGGCTTTGCTATATTTGCACGATTAGGTCCACAGACCACCATAACATTTATACTGTGCGAGAAATTGCGTGAGCTTGCTGGACTGAAAGCAATCTAGTCTCAAAATTAATGGTAACATATTCACTGCATTATTAGTTGCGTGCTGCAAGTAGAATGCTCATAATACAACCGAGGAATAAAAATAATTCTTCAAGACACATTATAGCTTTCTAGATGCTGATTTTATTCATCCGTTTATACCCCCATTGATGATTTTTTTGTAACTTTTGCATAGACATAGCAGTAAATAAATTGTATCTGGTTGTATTGTGTAACTTTGCATGATACAATGTTGTTGTAATATGTTCCATTTGGTTCTTGGTGCTATTGTTATCGAACTGCGAAATAGTGAAACTAGCTCAGCTATGTGTTTTGCAATTATAGTTTTTCGGTTTTTATCTTATTAATGTAAAACGTAAAGTTGCATGAAGAATCATCGCATGTGTAAATCATACTATAAGCTCAAAGTTCCAAAGGTATGAATGTGTACCATTTCTAAGTTTATCAAATGTCAATTTTCAAACTAGAAAAACACAAATCTAAGTCAAGAACGTTGATTTTATGTTGGTTTGAATGTCTTCTTTTTCTTTTCCAATGAAAATTGGGGCCAACTAGCTGGATGAAACTTAAAAATTTAAATGGTTTCCACCAAAACATGTTTTAGAGCTGGGGTGGTAATGTGTTTTTTAACATGAGTATTTGTATCAGATTTATATAGGGTGAGCAAAACGGACCACGGACCGGACCAGATCGAGAAACTGGCTTGAACCGGACCTACCGGACTGGACCGGACCATTTCGGTTCGGTCTGCGGTCCATCCTTTTCCTTATTTTCGGTCTTCAGTCCGGTCCGGTTTAGTCTTACAAAAAGCCGACCCGGACCGGACCATTTCGGTCCGGTATTCGGTTCGATGTTTTGGCCAAGGTCGGTTTCAGTTCGGTCCAGTCTGCTCTTCAGACCGTGAGCACCTCTAGGTTTATATGACAAGCATTAATTTGGCAACAATATGTTGGTAGTCGTTATCGTAAACGGATGAGTTTTTTTTTGTTCAAGTTACTAGGAGAGACGAGTCTTTGACTCAAATGTATGCGATCTAAGTCCGCGATCGAGGTTCTTCTGTGATCATTTTCGATTTTTTTTGTCATCCTCAATTGTGAACCTGCTGATGTTTAAACCAAAAGTTCGTAAGAATGTTAGATGTCTTACTAGAAGGTGATTTATAGTACTTAGTGCTCACTATTGTAGATGTAGAGGTAGATTGCTCCATGTGACTGAGGCAGGAAGGTTACTTCGGACGTGCCTAGTTATCCTTAGGTCACATGTCACAAAGCGTAAAACACACATTAGCCTCGCCGTGGGTTTGATCCAAAGACCAAACTCCAGCGTGAGAGTAAGTATAAAGGATTGTGGAGAGGCTAAGTATTAAATGAGAGAGTAAGAGAGTAATAGACATGTTAGTTGTGCATCGACCGAGGTTGGGGTATTTATACTACCCGACCACTGTACGTGACAACCTTAGGAAGTGAAGAGCCGAGCTATGCCTAGCCTACACATTAGGCTATATGTTCACATAGCAAACAACATCTAGTAATATCCGAGTGTGGCGGCTCATGCCTGGTTCTTTATGGCAAGGACTTCTAGACAAAAGTATTAGAGGATATATGTTAGTGTTAGTCAAAGTTATTTATGTAATAGGCCCAAGCCCGGTTTGTGGGTTTAGGGTATTAGGGTTTTCACCATTATAAATAATGGTCATTAATAAAAGGGAGAATTACATACATCCCCACTACAAGGCTACTAATTACATATTTCCCCACTCAAACTTTTTAATTACAAATATACCCATTTTAATACACTTAATTTTCATATATACCCATTTTATCTATTTTAATATAAAGATTCTTAACACATAACCATTTTATCCCTTTCTTATTCATGTTCAACAATTTTTTTTACAAAGTTCATTTACGTTTTACAGAAAAAATTAAAAATATCCCTTTTATGCGATTACAAAAGTTGGCAGCCATGGCTTGTAAGAAGGTATTCATTCATTTCATTTCATTTTCATAAAAAATTGTAATTGTAGAATTTAACTAAATATGTTTGTTTGCTAAATGTTGACCTCAACTGTTATGGTTGTTACGAGATCATATGTAAAATGTGAAACGTGAATTAACTTTGTAAAAAGATTTCTACATGGATAGAAAAAAGATATAATGGTCATGTGTTAACAATTTTTATATTTAAAATAGATAAAATGGGTATATATGAGAATTAAGTGTATTAAGAAGTGTATATTTGTAATTAAAAAGTTTAAGTGGGGAAATATGTAATTAGTAGCCTTATAGTGGGGATGTATGTAATTCTCCCTTAATAAAATTATACTTACGGGGTTTTTATCATTCCAACAAAAAGATGTGCTTACCTTTAACACAGTGGCCAAGGCAGTATCACATAGCCGTTGGAAGCTGTTCATCCTGGCTGCCATTCAGATGTGTTCCATCTGTCGTTCAGATATGTGTCGCCCGAACACATACATCAACTGTAGACATGCTAAATCGCTAATACTTCTAGACAACGCTAATGTATTTTATGCATGTAAAACACTGATAAAAAAATCCCATAGATAAAAATCTATCTATCTATCTATTACCTCATTAAAACAGGATAATAAAAGTATACGTGGCAAAATTTTAGACTAAACACGTCAGCATTATGTGAGGTGTCAAATTGTGAGTTATTTTCGTGAAGCAGGACGTGGTAATTTTGTAACTGCCAAAAACAAATGCGTGCTTCTAAAAACTGTCTCCTCTCAAAACTGCCTCAACTCCATGTGTCACTGCAACCTTCTATTTCTATTATCTTTCCTTCAATCATGAAATAAAGGTGTTCCATTCATGAAGATAAAGTGGCTACGTTTAATTGATATCCTAAGACGTGAAGTATAGTCTATTACTTTCACATAAGTTATTTCGATTCAATGAGGTTTCAGGGTTTGGAAAGAAACAATAAATCTTCTTATATCGAATCACTAAGAGTGCCCAGGAAGCCTTTCGAGGTTGTTTCAGGTATGCTGAAATTCTATGAACGGCTTTTTACAAAATTATGTACAACTGATTTGTTTTAAGAGTTTCTTTAATTGAATTTAAACTAATGTATGATGGGAATCTTTGCACATCAGGTGTTTGATGAAATGCTCATGAATTTAGTAACCTATTGCAAATGATGAAATTACAATTACAAACTGTAGATGGCAATTGGTTTTTGGCTGGGCTGAAGTAAGTGATTATTCAAAACCTTTTTTTGTTCAATTCGATTATTATTGATACCAAGTAATTATACCTTAAATTAATTCCACGAACTAAGAATAAAATGGTTGTATTTGTACAAGCATGAGTATTTGTGAGTTTGATTTTGAGATAATGCTCACCAATTGGAGGGCTAAAGGTCGCTCATTATTAGTGAAGTTATAGGGTGGTAGTTTACTACGAAATTGTTGCTTCATAATCCGTATATGGTTTAAAATTTCAATTTGCTTTCGTGCATATAATTATTAATTTTTTTTACAAAAACTCCTATGTTTTTTGCAGCTATATTGGTGACCCTCAGACCTTTGTTGGAAACTTGAAATACCTTATCGACTTTTGGAAGGTTCAACATACATTAGTGAAGTATCTTGGTGACATCCTGCTACATTTCTTAAAAAAATACAAATGAAGTGTTTGATTGAGTGTTTTACGATTTCGTCTGTTTTTTACGTTTTCGCCTTTTTTTACGAGTTCGTCCGTTTTTTATGTTTTCGTCCGTTTTTTACGTTTTCG
>BQNB010087272.1:2603-26602 GCA_026074375.1 Tanacetum coccineum
CGGCGACATGTCGTCGGGGAATGTTTATAGTTATTAGTTTGTGTAAATTGCAAATCCAAACACTCCTTGACACTGTAAAGAAGACATTTAAAACAATCGGGTTAGGGTATGAGTCGATACATGCTTGTGTAAACGATTGCTTCTTGTTTCGGGGCGACGCTAACAAAGATGTGCATTTCTGTCCGGTGTGTAACACTAGTAGATGGAAAGACAGTAACACACCGGGGAAGAAAGTTCCTAAGAAGGTGTTGTGTTACTTTCCGATCATTCCTAGACTACAACGTTTGTACAAGTCTAGTCACACTGCAAAGGAAATGACTTGGCATGCTACTGGAAAGTGTACGGAGCCCGGTAAGATGCAACACCCGGTTGGCAGAAGGTCCCGGCGGAGCGGAAGGCGGCGATCGTGACCAAAATTGGGGTCAGTTATTTCATTATCCTTTTATGTTTATTTCATTATCGTGTTCATTTATTTAATTGTGTATATTTATCTAAATTCGTTTATTTATTTATATCATATAAATCTTTGTTTTGTTGTATATGATTGCAGACCCAGTTTGACTTGACACCTCATATGCAATCCCAGCGCTGGGCAGATATTAATGCGGGCATCCAGCAGCATCTCCAAAAGCTGTACAATACCAACAAGGCTTCTCTCAAGGCAGCGCATTGGGTTATAAACCCCGAGATCGGGACTTATGATGTGGAGACGGTCAGACAGGGACGTCCCGAGAGCATTACCCCGGCAAATTGGGATGCCCAGATTGCATTTTGGAATGATCCCAAGAACCAAGCCCGAGCCGCTCAAAATCGCCAAAACCGAGCAAAGAGCACGATCGTTTACCGGCAGGGATCCCGATCACTTGCTCGTCTTCGAGATGAGATGGTAATAAACATTATAATTATTTTACATACATATATACATATATATCTGATTATATGCTTTAGTGTGTTGTGATTTGTCGTTTTTAATTTGTTTCATCTTATATACGTGTGTATGTACAGATGGCGAGCTCAGAGACTCGAGAGTACCCGTCGCTCATCGACACCTTCTTCGTGACGCACACCGTTAACGGGGTATTCATACGGGATGAGGACCGAGCTATATACGTAAGTTTTGTTTCAAAACACGCACTTTAATGATTTGTCGAGAAATAATGTAGCAACCCGACTAATAAATAAACTATCTTGTGTTTTTGTCACTACATAGGAGGAGATGGTGAGGCTGCGGGCTCTAGGCTCCAACACCGAGTCGGGTGTGCCCTACACTGATGAAGAGATCAATGCCATGGCTCGAAAGGGCAAGCAGCGGGGGCACCTTCCCGGTGTTGGTAGGGTACTACCGGGACGGGCCAGAGATGTTCTCATTCCGCCCCCTCCGCCCCCGCCTCAATGCACGCACAACTCCGGCGATGTCGAAAAGCTGAAAAAAAAGAACAAGTACCTAACCAAACAGGTGAACTTGATGATGAAGCTTTTTAGAAGTGACGACAAGTTTTCACAGATGCTGACACAGTATGAGTCAACACCTGAGTTCGGTAGCGGGAGTGGCGGGTGCGGGGATGATGAGATAGCCGACGATGAGGACGGCGGCGAGGACGAGGAGGACGAGGAGGATGGCGATAGTTAGAGATGTTATATATTGGTTAGTATGCTATTTTGTTTCTTTACGTTGATCTTGGCGACCTTTATGTAAACATTTGTCTCCCTATCTAGTTGAATATTGATTTGTAACTTGCGGATAATTCAAGGTTTGTGAATAGTAAGCCCCGTTTTGTAGACTATATTGTGTTTATTAGGATTTTGGACGATTTAGCTTTATTAGATCAAATGCGTTGATCCGTTATATTGTATTGTGTTTTGGTACAAGTTGTGATGTATTTGGATAGAGTCTATATTGGTTTATACAGGTTTGATGTTTGGTAGATTTTTTTCCGGAAAAATTCCGGAAAAAAATCTGGAAAATAGCTGCTGTGCAGGCTGCCAAAAAAAAAATTTGCAGACATATCCCGGGCGACATGTCGCCCGGGAAGATTGAAACAAAAAAAAATTTATAATTAATCCCGGGCGACATGTCGCCCGGGAAAAAAGAAAGTAAAAATCATTTCATCACTATCCCGGGCGACATGTCGCCCGGGAAAGAAAAAAATAAAATAATTTTTATTTATCCCGGGCGACATGTCGCCCGGGATTAATTATAAATTATTTTTTGTTTCCATCTTCCCGGGCGACATGTCGCCCGGGAAAGGAAAATTATTTTTAGTTTCTTTTTTCCGGGCGACATGTCGCCCGGGAAAACGCAATTTTAATTAAATAAGCAATCATCAATACTAATCATTATTTTATAACACCACTTTCCCGGGCGACATGTCGCCCGGGATACGTATCCACCGTGGCACATATTAGTTTGACTGAAAACGTGTGGGTCCCACCAAGTCGCTCGGGAAAGTCGCCCGGGAAAGAATCCCTGGCGAGCTTTCCCCTTCAAATTATCCCGGGCGACATGTCGCCCGAGATAAGTATCCCCAGCGACATGTCGCCCGGGAAGGCGTGGAAATGTCGCTGGGGATAAGTATCCCCAGCGACATATCATCAAGCAGATTCCTGATGTCAAGTTATTGTTGCGGTTCCGATCAGTTTCTTTTATTCTACAAACAAGTTGGTAATCTTGATGAACAAGTTGGTAATCTTGATGAACATAAATGCACATATTTAGTCGATGAAGATAATACGGAGTACACTTTAACACAACAACACGACTTTGCGGTCAGGCAACAACTTTATCATCCAAAAGTAATTGGTAGCTCTCGCGGTTTGTTGTGCATGCATAATCACAATATGATTGTTCTTTGTAACCCTTCTATCAGAAAATCTGTTTGTATTGTTGCTTGTTCTCTGCATTATATATCAGCTTATTGCCATCGCTTTGGTTTCGGGGTTTGTCCAGTCACTAATGATCCTACCATTGTCAGGATTTCATATCCTGGTCCGTTTATGGTATATAGACATATATATAAAGCACCTTGGCATGTTGAAGTTTTTACATTGAGCTCGGGGGTTTGGAATGCGCTTCAATGTAGCAATATGCCTCGTGGATCAATTACACTTAAATCATCACAAGTTGTTATCGATAGGTTTATTTATTGGGTTGCTTATTATAAAAAGATTGATATGGATGGTGATTATTATTGTGAAGATTATATGATCATGTCATTTGATTTGATTGCTAAAGAATTTAGCGTGGTAGACATACCAGATAGCTTACAGTTGGACGGCCCATATTTTTCCATATCTAAGCTAATGGAGTCTCTTGTTCTGTTTGTATGCCGTGAAGAAGTGTGTGAGGTATGCAAGATGGAGCATGATGATTCTTTTACTAAGCTATTCACTATTAGCACACATGATGATTCGATACGCAGAATATTGGGATTTAGGAAGAATGGTGAACTTGTAATGGAAACTGAAAAGGACTTTGAGATTGGTAGTGAAAACGGTTCTGCACTTGAAGTTTATGAGTCATGCTCAAAAGGCATCAAGAATATTGGGATTTATGGACTAGAGGTGTTTGTTTTGGCTATTATAGTGGGCTTATGGCTTATGTGGTTCTCAGCTTATGTTTCATAAACTCAGTTTTGATGGCTTATTTTGAAACTTTACGGTTTGTATAAGCTTATCATGTCATAATAAAAGCTTATATAAGCCGAAAAAACAAAATAAGCCACAAATAAAGAGCTTATGAAACATAAGCCAAATAAATCATAAGCCCGCTATATAAGCCGAAATAAACACCCTATATTAGTTAATCCACTTAGTAAGCAATACTAATACTTGTACTCAACAACCTAGTTACTCAATCAATTATACAAATATAAACTATTTTATCAAAGAGTTGCTATACCAACATAAATTGGTCAAGCATTTTATACATCCTACCTTTCATTACTAATAATAAAAATTGGTTGGAGATCGAATTCATGTGTATACATTCATATGTCAATGTTCTGCAATTAAACCATACTTTAATATAAGATTACTATAACTATACTTGTAGTTTAAGTGCATAACTACATGAATCCTTTTTTGATTGAAACTAAATAAGTTTGGAAATAGCCTTTTGAAAACAAAATACTCCAATCGTATGTCAATGTTCTGTTGTGAAAAAAATAAATAAATAAACGAAAGGAGACCTGAGTAACATCATCAGCGATGTTAAGATCGTCTTCTCCTTGTTGTTGTTCAGCTTCAACATCAGGGTTGACTTGTTGTTGAGATTGTTGTTTAGTAGAAATAGATTTACGCACCATGTCTTCTTCTCTTAGTAATTGATATCTCGATGAATTGAGTCAGTAGATCTATTTAGTGGAAATGGTTAGGGTTTGTTTCGTGAGAGTGGTGAGGGCTTTGTGTCTAAAAATTTGGTGAATTTTGGTGTAAGTGGCAAAATGTCAAAATTTTTGGTGAATTTTGGTGTAAGCGCCAAATGAAATTTTGTACACCCCGCTAAAAATATTCTAGTGAAATAGATCGGGTTATTATCAATACCCGATTTATTTATTTAGTTTCTCATGTTTATAAGGTTTTTTTAAGAAACATGATTTGTAGGTGTGAAGTTTAATAGTATATAAAAATGAACGCACCTATGATAGTGGGA
The DNA here is from genome assembly GCA_026074375.1 of Tanacetum coccineum. Classification (NCBI taxonomy): domain Eukaryota; kingdom Viridiplantae; phylum Streptophyta; class Magnoliopsida; order Asterales; family Asteraceae; genus Tanacetum; species Tanacetum coccineum. Next base: position 7,255 of record BQNB010087272.1, read on the forward strand.
ACTTATTAAAGTGAATTAATATATAGATCGGTTATTTAGGAAAACCGCTCTATCTAAACAAAATATGTTTGAGTTTGTGAAGTTTACATAGATCGGGTTCCTAGTAATAGCCGATCTATATAACTTTTGAAATTAAATAGATCGGTTGTTAGCCTATTAACCGTTCTTTTTATTAAATTTTCCTCTCTTTTTCGTCATATAGATCGGGTTTTAAGAAAACCACGCTATATGAAGTGATCTTTAGAAGCCTTTGTGTAGTAGTGCTTGCGTGTATCCGATCATTAATGATGATTGAAATGATGGCCACATTGCAAGGTGTGGAGATAAAAAGTGACATGGCCACATTGTAGTTAACGCGTGGAAAAATCACTTTCAGTATTTTATTATCAGTGTTTTAAGAGTGTAGATTCATCAATATTAAATACACAGGGGTTTATGTATTTCAAGTACGTATTGCTAACAAAAGAATCCATCTCAGTTATCTCTTTTTAATATACTATCGCGTCTGGTCATTGTCTATGATGCATTTTCTAGAACGAAGGATGTCCTTCATATACATGCCTTTAACTATGTATGCTTTAAACAACTTCCAAACCGTTCAACCCATTTTAACCATTTCTTTTAAAGCTAGTTTGCAAAGTTACCGAATCGTTTCTAGTGTAAGGTTTGATTGTTTGTACTCTTATTGTTTCCAAGTTGACCTTATTAGAGAGGAAGGTACAAAGATGCTTCCTTATCTCCAAACACGTGCTAATAGTTTAATCACTTAAGTTTATTATTGTATTAAAACTTACCAACTTTGATTAGTTAAAATAATAAGACAAAAACACCATTCGTATATATATGTATATGATATGATATCCTTAAATCCAAGTTGTCTAAGTATGAATAGGGTATGTGTAACAGGAGCAGGAGGTTATGTGGCTTCATGGGTGGTTAAGCTTTTGCTCTCCAAAGGTTATACGGTTCATGGAACTGTTAGAGACCCATGTATGTTTTTTACTTTTTACTACTCGTAATAATCTAGTTACAGTTACCTTTGTTTAGTACACATAATTAAACTTTGTATGTTGACTTTTGCTCATCGCCTTGATCTAGTAAAACTTTGACTTAGTATTAGTTCTTACTACTTCTTAGTATTTCAAATATGTTACTGTACCTTGAATCCTTGATTATGTTTGGTAATTGGTAGTGAGATTATACTGTCTCTTAGTTTCTGTGTATGTACGTATATTATCTCTCAAGTGTGAAAGTAATTGTTTTGAAGATGATGAGGAAAAGAATGGTCATCTGAAGAAATTGGAGAACGCCGAAGAGAGGATACATCTTTTCAAGGCAGACTTGCTCGATTACGAAGGCCTTTGTGATGCTTTTAGCGGTTGCAATGGGGTTCTTCATGTCGCATCCCCTGTTCCTGGTAGACATGTATCTAATCCACAGGTAACCGATTCGTTTTCATAGCACGCTAGTTACTAAAGAAAAGTGGTAAATCAGGCCTCCATTCAAAAGGTGTTCGGGTCAAAACAGATGACGTTGGGTTGACCCTCAAATTCTTGTCCATAACCATCAACGGTATTATGCATAATAAGTATGTTCAATTCATGACACATATCACATATGTATACTTTAGGCAACTTTCGACCTGCTCAACCAACTTAAATCGTTTCTATTAAGCTAATTTTTTAATGTTACTCGAATCGTACCCCATTTTACCTGTTATTGTCGAAGACTCAAAACATCGGCCGAATCAATTCATTTTGCAGTTGGAGCTGCTCGATCCGGCTATATTAGGAACACAAAATGTATTAAATGCATGTTTGAAGGCTAAAGTGGAGAAGGTTGTGGTCGTGTCTTCTGGATCTGCTGTTTTATGCAATCCTGAGTGGCCCTCGGACAAGGAAATGGATGAAAGCTGCTGGACTGACATAGAATACGCCAAGTCATTAGATGTATTCTGTCAATATTCAGCAATATTCATTTTCCTTATCAGTATCTTAGATATACTTTGTAAGAAAACGGTTATTTTGGTTTTCAGCAATGGTATGCGGTATCCAAGACACTAGCAGAGATTGAAACTTTGGAATTTGCAAAGCGGGATGACCTTACTGTGGTAACGATTTGTCCATCTATAGTCATTGGGCCAATGTTGCAGTCCACCATAAATGCGACTAGCTTACTACTTTTGAGTTACATCAAAGGTAAGCAACTAATTTCTGTTCACCATTCATCTGGCTTCAAGAAATACCTATTTTTTTGTCTCAAAAGTGTTACTATTACATTTAAACGTACTTGAAATTTAGTTTATACATTCTTTAGATTAGGAGATATGATGTGTACTTAACATTTGCCATCTGTTTAAAGAGGAAGGTAGAAGTGGAGGGGTGACAATGGACAACATTGAACGTCCATATGTGGATGTGCGCGACTTGTCTGAGGCAATTTTACTACTTTTTGAAAATCCAAAGTCCGAGGGGAGATATATATGCTCTGCCTACTCGTTTAGGACCAAGGAGTTCGTTGAAAAAATGGAGACCATGTTTCCAGGATACAATTATCCCAAAATGTAAGTTCACCTCATAATAACTTCCAGATTCATGTTACGAGCCATTGCCATTAGTCGGCTTGGAAATGTTTATCTGTTTATAATAAATGGATTGATTTGGGTTTGGTTAAATGTATAACGAGTCAAATAGGCTGAGAGTCATCCGAAATATATTTCAATTCATTTTAGCTTCTGAATCTTTTTATGCTTAAAAGTCAGTTGGCTTATAATTATAATCCTTTTGTTGGTATCTAAATCTCTCAGCTTTGCCAATGTTGCTTTTAGTGATATATTTTGATCTTCTTTTTGTAACAGCTTTTCAGAGAAAAGTGGACGCGCACTACTCAACTCGAATAAGTTGTTAAGTTTAGGATGGAATTATAGGCCAGTGGACGAGACAATAGTTGACACCGTCAAGAATTACGGAGAAGTTGGTTTTTTGGATAAAGGGAAGCCATTTCCATCAACAATAAGGTTCTAATATGAATAAGAACTCTAATAGTAGTCCTTTTCATAGTTTTTATGAGGTTACTTAATATTCCATGAGTAACCGGATGTGAAAGCCTATTTGGTTTTAATTTCTATATAATGATCGAATAAGAATAATAATGATCTCAAAAAACTAAGTGAATGAAGTCACAATGCATAAGTTCCAAAAAATTATGATTTCGCTTTCGGAGTCCTATTCTCCGGTGTACATGCTTAGCATGGCGCTGGGTGTTTCTTTTCTTCTTAGTGGGGAAGATTTGTGGGCCCAAACCCTTGTTGCATCTTCATTGAGGGAAGCTTTAAAGCTTCACTCTCCCCAATAAGTGGCTAATTAAGTGGTTCACATGGAACCACTTAATTTAATAAACACCTTATATATACGTTTCATGGTGAAAATTTTCTTCCAGCCAAGCTGGTTCAGAACTGAACAATGAACAATGAAAATTAAATTTGAACATGACTGCTGACAACAACAAACAGCATTGATCATTGGAAAATCACCACCGGCATCACTGCGGTGTATGGTGGTGAAGCCTCATAAAGTCAAAACTGAACAATGAACCACTGACCACGTGGTCTTTATAAATTGGTAGTTAACGTACTAGAAATTTAAGAAACAAAATAAAAACACAAGCTGTTGTTATCTCCCTAATAACCCCGGGTTATAGGTATGCACAAACACAAACAAAAACACAAACCACAAGCAGCGAAATGAAAGAAAAAAAGAGCTAAAAACCTTTAACTTGTGCGCCATCCACATGGCTTAATTGGCTATTACTCAATGTGGGAATGTTTTTGTATTTTTTTTAAGAAAGCCTGTTTTGACCCGGTCTCGTTTTGACCCGTGCCCGTTTGATCCGAATTACTGTATAAATTTGCATGTTATGACCTGTGTACGTGCCCGCCCGACCAGCCCCTTTTTCCACCTCTACTTCAAGCCATAGGCACCCAAAAAGGCTTATATCTTGCCCATACCACAAATGGACTAGCTTTCATCCTATAAGGTATACAAACTTAGTAGCAGTACCACCAGACAGCAGTTATCATTTTGAAAACATGTGAGTGGGCTGTTAAAACTTAAAAAGGCCCATTAGGTATTAGGGGTAGGGTTTCTATATTTATCCTTCAGACCTTCACAGCTTCATTTATATTGCTGTACTTGTTACATTCACCATTATGCCTCCCAAACTAAATCAAAAAATGTCTGATACATCCCTTTTGAAATCCAAACTGAACTCATCGGATGTCAAGTCATTTATTTGATTAAGGTCCATTTCAAAACCGTGAAAGTCTTTTATCGACAACTCCGAGTTTATCACTGGTTACGGCAAGTCGGCAACTACGACACTCTGAGCTGTCAATAAAAGACTTCCATGGTTTCGAAATATTCAGAATCATCGTGAGGTAAAATATCTTTCTGTGAAGTGCAAGGCTGGCAGCTCTTTAACTTCTTAGGAAATGAAATTAGAAAACATATAGATATCATATTGTAAATGATTATAAATAGATCGCAAGGAGTTGTATCGTCATTTAGGTCGTAACTCCTAGCATATATTCTTGTTATTGTATATGTCAAAATATTTATGGAAAGGAAATGATAGAAACTCATGGACGATGTGATCCTAAAATAGAAATAAGTCAGAAGCATTTCTTTAGTTGATAAATTTTTTTTATTTGAGCCTTGTAGCTCAAGCTTTTAGCTTTTGTTCTCTATTTTCGGTGTTGCACTGATACGAGAATTGTTGGGTATGTTATAGAACTTGATCTCTTCCACAATAATGAGTGACACAACATTAAATATTGGTTTAATTTTATGCATCAAGTTATCAGGATAAGTGGCATTTGATTTAGAAACCTAAGATATGAACATACAAACGTGGCAACTTTTAAAGAAGGTTTAATGAATACTTGGCATTTATCTAACCGGTTGACAATTTCTAAGAGGGGGAAGCAAGTAAATTTTGTTACTCGTATATTATAACAAAGCATGCATTGGAAAATATCAATAATTAAAAATAAAAGCACATACACATGTCATTGTAAAAAAAGCCATGTGTCCTTTCTTTAGAGTTGTTATAGTCAATCTTGGGTTACCTTATAATAGGTAGATATGTATATGATACCCTTAAATCCAAGCTGCCCAAGTATGAATAGGGTATGTGTAACAGGAGCAGGAGGTTATGTGGCTTCATGGGTTGTTAAGCTTTTGCTCTCCAAAGGTTATACGGTACATGGAACTCTTAGAGACCCATGTATGTTCTTACTTTTTACTAACAATCTAGTTACAGTTAGCTTGGTTTTAGTACACATAATTACCTTGATACTTTGTATTTTGAATTTTGCTCATGAGTTATGTTTGTGTAAGACATGAAAGTAATTGTTGTGAAGGTAATGAGGAAAAGAATGGTCATTTGAAGAAATTGGAGAAAGCCGAAGAGAGGTTAAATCTTTTCAAGGCAGACTTGCTCGATTACGAAGGCCTTTGTGATGTTTTTAGCGGTTGCAATGGGGTTCTTCATGTCGCTTCCCCTGTTCCGGATAGACATGTATCTAATCCGCAGGTAACTGATTCGTTTTCATGGCACGCTCATTACTAACGAAAAGTGTTTAGGAATTTTGAAGTGAAAATATACCCTTTTTTACTGAATTTCAATGCAATTTAGTTGACATATAGTTTATGATATTTAGTGCTAAGAATGGTTTTGGCTTTGGCATATCAATAAGAGTATTAGACCACATGTGTCAGGCCTCCATTCAAAAGGGTGTTCGGGTCAAAACAGATCAGGTTGGGTTGACCCTCAAATTCTTGTCCATAAACATCAGCAGTATTATGCATAATTAGTATGTTTATATACATGAATATGATTACAAAACTTATTTTATAATAGTCTAGTTTTTGTTTCATAATGATTTAGGAGGTTCAGTGCATCACACATATTATGTATATTTTAGGTTCAGTGCTGATTTATTTTAATGTTACTCGAATCGTACCCCGTCTTACCTGTTATTGTTGAAGACTCAAAACATAAGCTGAATCTACCCAATCATATTAATGAGAGAAAATAAAATTATGTTTAACAAACACTTTACAGTTGGAGCTGCTCGATCCGGCTATATTAGGAACACAAAATGTATTAAATGCATGTTTGAAGGCTAAAGTGGAGAAGGTTGTGGTTGTGTCTTCTGGATCTGCTGTTTTATGGAATCCCAAGTGGCCCTCAGACAAGGAAATGGATGAAAGCTGCTGGACGGATATAGAATACGCCAAGTCATTAGATGTATCCCGTCAATATTCAGTTATATTCATTTTCCTTATCAGCATCTTAGATATACTTTGTAGAAAACAGTTTGGTATTTTTGTTTTCAGCAATGGTATGCGGTATCCAAAACACTAGCAGAGATTGAAACTTTGAAATTTGCAAAGCGGGATGACCTTACTGTGGTAACGATTTGTCCATCTCTAGTCATTGGGCCAATGTTGCAGTCCACCATAAATACGACTAGCTTACTACTTTTGAGCTACATGAAAGGTAAGCAACTAATTTCTGTTCTCCAATAATCTGGCTTCACGAAATACGTAGTTTTTTTACATCTAAAAATGTAGTTGATGTTTAGTTTATACATTCTTTAGATTAGGAGAAATGATGTGTACTTAACATTTGCCGTCTGTTTAAAGAGGATGGTAGAAGTGGAGGGGTGACAATGGAGAACACTGAACGTGCATATGTGGATGTGCGCGACTTGTCCGAGGCAATTTTACTACTTTTTGAAAATCCAAAGTCCAAGGGGAGATATATATGCTCTGCCTACTCGTTTAGGACCAAGGAGTTTGTTGAAAAAATGGAGACCATGTTTCCAGGTTACAACTATCCCAAAATGTAAGTTCACCTCATATTATTCATGTTACGAGCCATTGCCATTGGTCGGCTTGAAATTTTTTATCTGCTTATAACAATTGGGTTAATTTGGGTTTCGTCAAATCTCTAGCGAGTCAAACAGGCTGAGAGTCATCCAAAATATATATTCCAATTCATTAAAGATTCTAGATTTTTTTATGCTTAAAATTAAGCTGGCTTTAATTATATTGATAAGTTTTGACATTAAATGGAACCACTAACCATATAATAAAAATTACTTGTGATGTCTTAAACTTGTTTTATCCGGTTATACCACCCACCCAATACGCTACAATAACCCTTCTGTCGGTGCAATCTCTTCAGCTTTGCCAATGTTGCTTTTAGTGATATATTTGATCTGCTTTTTGTAACAGCTTTTCAGAGAAAAGTGGTCGTGCACTACTCAACTCGAATAAGTTGTTAAGTTTAGGATGGAATTATAGGCCAGTGGACGAGACCATAGTTGACACCGTCAGGAATTACAAAGAAGCTGGTTTTTTGGATAAAGGGAAGCCATTTCCATCAACAATAAAGTTCTAATATGAATAAGAACTTTGATAGTAGTCCTTTTCATAGTTTTTATGAGGTTACTTAGTATTCAACGAGTAACCGGATGTGAAGCCTATTTGGTTTTAATTTCTATATAACGATCAAATAAGAAAGATAATGATCTCAAAAAACTAAGTGAATGAAATCACAATGTATAAGTTCCGAAAAGTTATGATTTCGCTTTCGGAGTCCTATTCCCCAGTGTACATGCTTATCATGGCTCTACATGAGTCTTAGTTATATATATACGTCTCATGGTGCAACTTTCTTCCAGCCAATTAGCTGGTTTCATTTTATTTTAATTGTTAGGGCATACTAACTCCATATGTATCATTTTTCAGTTTAATGCAATTTTTGATTATTAAAAAATAAACACAATTTTTGATCGTTAAAAAATAAACATACTTCGTACAAGAGATGCGACCAATGTTTCCAATGAGTCACTTTTTAACATATCTATGGTCGTTTAGTTTGGGAGTGTCGATATTGAGGGATGAAAGTAACAATGATTCAATATGTTTGGTACACATGAATAACTATGAGAAAATCAAAATGGATCGAGATCTTTTTGTTAAATTGGCCTTCAACCAATTCTACTTTCTTACTTCTGGTGGTGCGTTTGATGATTTCAGTATGGGTGTTTGAGACAGCAAAGTTCTTAACAGAATAACGAGATATAAAACTGAAGAAACTGAATAAGATATGAATCAGAAGTAATTGTATTGGATTATTGTGATTTACAGATTGCTAACCTATTTATACAAACTGAATCGGTACCTTTGATACATCATGTCCGTTGGAAATAGTGTTAGGTTTGTGACAGTAACAAAATTGAAACCATCAAAGTGTTACCACTGAGGGTTCTTAAAACAAGTTGAGGGTTAAGTTCTCTCCCATCCGTTTTATGTCAAACATAGGTTGCCATGATTGTTTTTCTTTAAGCTCGGTTTTACAGTTTTGATATATAGTTACTTTTCTCAAATGCATTACATAGTCAAACCTAGGTAGCTCCTCAAGACTAAGCAGTAGGACAATCTAATAAGTAATAACATCTACATGTCGTTGCTCCGCCTTACTTTTTCAAGCAGCTGAAAAGTTAGTACTTAAAAATAAGCAGGTTGTTATCTACTCACTCGGTTGGATCATGATTGGCTAACTCACACCTTCAGATTACATGTAGTATATTTATAGGCTTTGTTACTTGTCACTCAAACAAGTCTTCTAATTCTTGTGAGATTAGTATTCCAACTGACTAAGGAAAAGAAAAGGTAAACTAAACCCTTTCATTCTTTTGTTTTACATATTAAGTCCTTTAACATTTAACTGACTCATATTAAAACTTGTTATCGTTTAATGATCGTTTGTTAATCACTTAATATATTACTTTAATATATTTTCTCGTCATTCTACATATAAACGTGTGCGTCCCCTTAGGCTCAAAAACATTTCTGAACATATATTAATTCATATTTAGGCATAATCCAACATAACATTCACCCCCCTAATGTTATAGATGACAAAGTCTTCAATTCTTCAAAGTTCTTTTATAGCAATGGTGCAGCAACTACTGGTTCATCATCTTCGTATTATGTGAAGTTACCTTCTTCCTCCTTCCTTGTGCATTCATGTTTATAGTGTCTAAATTTGTTACACTTGAAGCGTTTTATGTGACTCTTATCCTTTTGTAGTTGATTACCATCTTTATTCCAGTTTCTTTTGCGGCTTCTTCCTTTGTTATCCTGATTCGACTTCCTATAACCACAGCGTTCACAACTATATTGTTTTTCTTGTTCCTTTTCGACTGTTTTGGTGTATAGAAGTCTATCATGTACATCTTCTTCCTTGGTCTCTTAATGCGTTACGCATATGCTTTTAATCTTTTAGTAGCTTCTTGAAATGTCATGGTATTAAGATCAGCAAATTGTTCAATTGCAGCAACAATCTGGATAAACTTTGTTGGGACAGATCCTAGAAGTTTTCGAACCAATCTTTTGTTTTCAATTGTGGATCCAAGATTGCTTGCTTGTGACACGAGTTGACTAATCTTTCCGGTGAATTCATCAAGTGATTCAGAGTCTTTCATTTTTAAGTTTTCAAATTCTGATTCTAATGTTTGTAGTCTAGCTTCCTTGACTTTGTGTATACCCACGAATCGAGCCTTCAAGTCATTCCATATATCAGCAGCGTACGTATGATGAGCAACCTGTAATGTGAGTTGTTCGGGCAAGGCTTGAAATAGATAAGCAATAGCCATTGTGTTTGTCTTTGTATCCACTTCTCCTTTTGGTTCGAGTGCTTCCCATATTCCATAAACATTAAACAGTGCTTTAATCTTTACGGCCCAAATAGTATAATTTGTAGAATTCAGAATCGGGCATTGGAATGTCATTGACATCCCTCCTTCATCTTTCTTTGATGTTTCACCGGTCATCCCTTCTTTCTTGTTTGCGAGGCGAATCAACCAACTGTCTTTCGCAGTTCTTTGGTTTTCTAATTCCCGGGCAAAACTAACAAACTTTTTCTTCCTGTTTGCTGGGCGAATTAAACCAACTGTCTCAGCAGTCCTTTGGTCTTATAATTCCCGGGCAAACCTAAATCTTAATCGGCTTGGGTTCTTCCTTGATCGTTCCTTCTGGCTCTGATGCCACTTTTGTTAAATTGGCCTTCAACCAATTCTACTTTCTTACTTCTGGTGGTGCGTTTGATGATTTCAGTATGGGTGTTTGAGACAGCAAAGTTCTTAACAGAATAACGAGATATAAAACTGAAGAAACTGAATAAGATACGAATCAGAAGTAATTGTATTGGATTATTGTGATTTACAGATTGCTAACCTATTTATACAAACTGAATCGGTACCTTTGATACATCATGTCTGTTGGAAGAGGCATACCGATTCTACAAAAGTAAAAGACACGACCTAACTTAACTGACATAACCCTAATAACCTAACCGACTCTTTTTGACCCAGCCCATATCAAAGTTTCTGAATTCACAGAACTTACATACATACATATACTAAAGTACTAAAAGGTCCCTAGACTTTATATTAACAAACTACTGATTATAACATTAGTTCCAACAGATCTTCTCAAGTTAATACAAACATAACTGGTAAATGTTCACTTATATTTGAGAGATGTCTCTTTTTCGGTTTTGTTCTCTTTTCAACTTTTGTATTAATTTAGACGATTGACAATGTTTAAAAGGCCGATTGGCTGTTTTTCGAATTGGGCCAGGCCAATCAGTTTTCATGCATTGGGGTTCCTTTACCTCTTTTATATTCTTTTCATTCACAATAGCAAGACCTGCAAAAAAGAAAAAGAATTCGCACCTCTCAAAATGTCTAACAACATCCCTTTTGATATTCAAACAGAAATCATCAAAAGGGTTCCTGATGCCAAGTCATTGCTTTGATTCAGGGCCGTTTCGAAAGCATGGAAGTCTTTTATCAACAGTTCTAAGTTTATCGCTGGTTATGGCGTGCACGACACTCAGCCACATTGTCTACTTTTAAGCTACAGAATTATTCAGAATCATCGTGAGATCAAATATCTTTGTTTTTATAGATGATGACAATTTCACCCAACAAGAACAACATGACCTTATTCTAAATATTCCTAACCTCATTAAAAATCTTTATTATTCTGTCGTAGTTGGTTACTCTCATGGTTTGTTGTGTTTGTTTAGTAACAACCAAAACCACCTTACCAAAGAGATGCTTGTTCTTTGGAGCCCTTCTATTAGAAAGTCACTTGGTATTATTTCACCTTCATATGTCCATGCTTGTGATGTTTTTGGTTTCGCAGTTTGTCCTGTCACTAATGATCCTACTATTGTAAAGATTTCATGCAGTCCTTGAAAAGTTGAAATGTTTACATTAAGTTCTAAGAGATGGAGTGTGATTGACTGTCGTAATGTGCCTTGTGAATTAGTTAGGCTCAAACGGTCGCAGGTTGTTATAGATAGGTGTATCTATTGGATTGCTTATGAGATTGTGGATCCTACTATGGGTAGTTTTAGCTTTCACTTTCATCATACAATTGTATCATTTGATTTGGTTGCTAAAGAATTTAAAGTTGTAGACGTACCAAATGTTGGGTATTAACCATTAAAACACGAGTATGCAGCGGAAAGTAAACACATATAGAATAATGTAATTAACAAAGGATCAAGAAGCGTGTACCTTTTAGCAATTAACGAACATCGTTCTTGAATATATGTGTATGTATAAATCTACTACGCGGAACCAAACGAATTACCAAAGTAGATAACCTCTATGGTATGCATACACTACACGTCACCGAGATACACTAGAATGCTAGTCCTTTCTTCACGAATAAAATAACGCAACACAAACACACTGTTCTTGGTTGTAATTGGTTAAACCATTGGAATATTTCCAAGGGTAATAAACCAACTGATTTTGATATAATTAAAGGAAAAGGGTTTCATACGTTTGACTATACATGCATAGAATGTTTCCCATGTATGACTATTCATTCATGGTATATCATGCATGACTTTCATGCGCTTGATTTAACATACATCCACACATACATTCGTACATAGGGTTTAGAATATAATATTGGACGTATGATTTATGAAGCCCTAAGGTGTGTTTATATAGTCTTCAAACTTGTCCTCCAAGTTAGACTATAACACCTCCTCAAGTTCCATAAATCGACACTCTCCTCCCTTGTACTCCTTTAGTTTAACTGGTCACAACCAACACCTCACGGGTTTGATTTTCGTACTAACAAGTCCTTCACTTGTTAATATCTATTAATTAAATCTAACGTCTAACGTTATATAATTAACGACCAATTTAAATATTTCATGAAACATATTAATATAATTAATATACAATAAATATATTAATTACATTAATAAACGTATCCTCTATGTAAACGCGTGTGCCCCCATAGGCTCACGTAATTTCTCGGACATATATTATTTGATATATGTACATATCCCAACAGCTCCCACTTGGACATGTCTCAAATAATATAATAACGTTGGTAAGCGTCTAGCAACACACCAATGCTCCCAGGAATACCTTAGTGTACTTTCGTAAAGTCACAGCTAAATGATTTAAGCATTTACAATCCATTTGTTTTCAATTTTTCTTAAAAATGGATATGGATCAAGGTCATTTCATTATTTAACGATTCTATTTCTTGTATATGTAATTAATCTAGATTACCAAAAGTCATTGAGACTCTTCTACATGAGCTTTTGGGTGCTGCCACACATACATCTGATTAATCCTACGAGGGGCCTAGTGGCATCATACTTCAATTATTGAAGGAACAAATTCTATAGTGACTACAAGTGTCAAGTCACCATGCTTCACAGTCATTTCTGAAATAGTCCTTATTAGCTACCTTATTCAGGATAACTAGAACTAAATCAAGAAAGATTGTCCACACATGCAAGACCTACTTGCATCTCAAGTCTAAGGATTTAGTAAATCAAAATCACTTACAAGATTTACTTAATGACGCCGATCTATAAAGTAATAATCTTGTTAGTTGGGGAAGTCCAATATTCATCTTATGAATATCATGTGAGTTTAGCGAAAACATCCTTTAATATCCAAGATATCACCAATCACTCATATTTGTCTTAATTTAACAATATTCTCATATTGTTAATCGACAACGGACTAATTTAGAATAATAAATATTATTCACGGATTAAACATGCAAATATATGACACAGTTTATATTAAATATAACTTCATACCACGTATATTTATCATTAATAAAATTGTCTTAATATCCCTTATCCACATACTAAATCGATCAAATGCATGATAATTCTAGTTGACAAATCATGCCTCAAGATACTACAATCGTACTTGCTGACAAGGCATAGATTTCATTAATTTCAACTAGCTTTGATCTTTCGGAATTTTGAGAATGCTTATTTCAAGAATTCAATTAATGAAGTTCTTGAATATCTATGATGATTATTTGTTTATACAAATATCTCAATATTAACACACTATATCTCATAAGGTGTGTGACATCAACTATTGACAACAATCATCTTTCGTAGCTTCCAAAAGTGTAAAGTATTCTTATTCTCTAATGTATAATGCAACTATGCTCTTAGTTGAGTACAACTAGTCCACATGGTCATCATCAAAAATAAAATCATATAATGACTAGTATTGAGTGTCATCTCAATTAGCACCTGTGTACACAAACAACCCCATGCTTTTATCTAAAATACGTAAACAATGAATATTCTCTTAATAATGTTTGGCACCTCATGAACTCCAAGTTCATTGGTTTATTATAATTGCATAATAAATTATTGTAATATATATCCTTAGAATTTTCAATACTATGGACAAATCCATAATCTAGGAATGATATCCCAAATCCAAACATATTCTATTAAAATATTCAATTCAATGATTATCTAATAACTTTTGATTAAATATCAATGTTGTCAAATCATCTTGCATTCATGCATGATACAACTATTCCTCTACACAATATAATATACATAATGAATCATTTAGTCTAACTAAAGATTTCATTCGTGTTCTATCTTATCAAAAGATGTCTATCCATTTAGACTTTCTAAATGGTATGTGAAATTGTGTTAGATTTATATACTGCATATGTTCATAGCAATAAACATATATTTCAAGGTTGTATGTTTTATTTTCTAAATCTTTCAGGTGAAGAAAACCTGAACATAATACTCCCACTAGCTTTTAGAAATACTCAGGAGTTATCTTAATTATAATTAAATTTAAATCAAGCAAATAATTTATTTAACAATAAACTTAAGATTATTCTCCTAGATGCTTGCAATAATCCATACTTGGATTCTTGCCGCTTGTACACTTTATAAAGATTATATGAATTCATAAACTCTTGTGATTACTCACCGTCCTCGCAATAGTAATCATCCAAGGAAGAGTTTTTAAATTCCATTATCATATTTCATCTATATAAACACTAGTATGACAATCAACCATCTTTATATAAGTAATGCACATATAAAGAATTTTAATCACAATCAATTGTTTGAGTATGATTAAAATCTTATCATAATGCATGCATTAAATATGTGTACAACATTGTCCTTATGAGTTTGAAACTAAGAACCAAACCATTTAGGTTTTTCTTCTCTTTGAAGAAACTCATTTTTAACTTCATAGTCTAACCATTTAGTTAAAGATCAATCAAGTTCCAAAATTGATTATCTTTCTGGACAACATCTTAACATTTATAGTTTGAGTCATTTATCAAATTCAAAATTCGACAATGCATCTTAATGATTAACAGGTTCACCATGATCCTGTGACTCATATTCCTCAATATTGATATAACATTTATCAATCAAATATTTGAGGTATCCTTGTGGATCTATGAACAAGTATTTTATCATTATGAGGTTTAACATTTACATGTAAAGCCTCAGTATGATATTCACTAGTGTGTTTAAGAAGGTTATGTATTTTGTATTTTTTTATCTCTTCCAGTGCCGGTTTTTAAATGATGGGGGAACTAACTGGGTAGATATTCATTTTTTTTTTTAAGAAATTTTTTTTTATATGAAGTATTTTTTTTATATGAAGTAAATTTACTCTTTTATATGAAGTAAATTTTTTAAAAAAAAAAGAAATTTAGGGTCGACATTGTCGACCCTAATTTTTTAGCGGGATTAAACCAAACCTTGGCGGGCTAATTAAATTTTGGTAAAAAGGTTAGGGTCGACATTGTCGACCCTAACTTTCTACCCAAAACTGTTTTAGTATTTATATATACTTTTAAATACATTTGATACATTAAAAAATATAAAAAGTTATATAAAAAACACGTTTGACCCAAACTTATTTTGTTGACTTACTAGTTTTGGTGAATAATTATGGGCCCCATGTGTAGTTTAGGGTCGACATCGTCGACCCTAAATTTTCTTCGACCCAAAATAGCATTATTGTTGTAGTGAAGTGTTGCTTAATATGTGGGTTACAACTTAGAACACATGGTTAGGCTACTACTTCTAAACGGCGATGAATGCGATATGAACTTTATTGATTTTGACCTTCCATTACGGAGCATTTCCTTGCTTACATGTCAATTTTTTATTTTAATATTTGGGAGAAACGTAGTTCAACTGTATAGAGGTATAAAAAATGGCTGTAAAGTCTAGGGTGTCTTCCCTGAGTCAATAAACAGCCTGTAAAAATGACATCGATAACACCATAAAGTATTTAGTCATCTATATCACACTATGAGGTCAGCAACAACCGTGGAAGAGGAACTATATTGTTAACAAAAACACCTATATTATCTGCGTCAGGCGCACCGTAAGATTTATGGGAATCAAATATTGGGGCTCATAAAATTTTAGCAAGGGCCAAAGTGGAAAATGATGATAACACCCCTATCACATAAATTTTAGAATACTATATGCTTTATAGTTTTTTTACAATTATTTAGGTACGCATAAATTGCGACACATTTAGTATGGAGATATTTCATTTTGGGCATATTTCATTTTGGACAGATTTCAAATGCTTATATGTGTAAAAAAAATGCTAGCAAAAGCTAATAAATGGTATGTTGGCAAGGATACTGATGACTTATGAGGTGTTTGGATTTATCTCCATTTCACTTATTTTGGTGTTTAATGGTTGATGCAAATGAAAAGGTTGTACATGGTCGACACGTTCTAGGTGCACGTGAAAAAATTAATTATTTGACTCCTGCCGTTAGCTTCTTTTGTTACTTTGTGGTATAACTATTTCTGCCCCTGTCTATAAAAATTGGTTACATTGGTTATACTTTCTTACGAGTCCAGTTGCTGCTTCAGGTTTGCTAGAACAAGTTGCGTGAAAATATGTTGCTCTTATTGTTATGGATTCTTTTGGGGCATAAGAAAACTAAAGAAAATGATACACTTTGGCTTCTTATAAGTACTCAAGCACATATTCAACTTTAGCGTCCTTAAAAATGTGCAAGTTGATAATGCGCGTTGTATTGGTTCGATTAGAGCGGCTGCTGCTACATGGGTGCCACCAAGCGTTGCGAGTTAGGACATTTTGTATGCATACCATGTCTTTTTATTTTATGAAATGTTAATTCTTTTTTGATAGTTTTAGGAATAACTGGAATACGTGTTTGATCATATGCGTAAAATCCCTTTTTACGCCTCTCATTTTAGCAAGATGCTTTTCAAAGCAACTGATTTGAAGAAATCTGTTCATGGTAATTTTGATTATGATGTATGCTATTATGCCTATATTTAAGTCTAACTTAACCGAAATTGATAATAAGTACTGAACCGTTTCATTAATTTTCTTATAATCTTAATTAGCTGATATACATGATTTTACTAACATTCATATACCTGTTTTTCTATTTGACAGAACTCGGCAGAAATGCAGGAAAAAATCATAGGTCGTTACTGACCATTTCTAGGCATGAGTTAATGGTCGCCCTGGACTAATGTTGTAAGTCCACAACTTCTAATGATAATTGCTATTGAAAACAACGATTGATCAATTTGTTTAGGATTATTGCTGCCTTTTTTATCTGTAGGTAATGGATATAGATAAAACCATTGCAAGCAGTAATGTGGTATTGGTTCTTCAGATTGTGAGGGTCAAGTATTTTAATGGTAAAGCTGCTATAAATTGTTGAACTGTATCATGTTTTCTTAAATTTTCAAATTGTATGTTTGTTTTAGTACTGCTGCAGTAAGCAATGTTTTGTTTCATACCAAGATTTATATCAACGAAAACATACCTGAGATTGTTGCTTTCAGAAAGAGGTAACTAAATATTTGTGTTATATTTGATCATTCAATATAAACAATCATTAGTTTAATGTATGTGCAGCAACTTAAAAAAAAGTACTCAAAACCTTACATTTAGTTTAGAGTAAACTGCAAAATACATCCTTGTGGTTTCATGTTTCTCACGAAATACATCCCTGATCGAAACTATTAGCAGTTTACACCACTCGTTAGGCAAACGTTTGCCGAAATACATCCCTCGTCACTAACTTCGTTAAATATCCAGTTTTTTGGGCCCCACTTCAGGGGTATTTTCGTCCTTTTCATGTTTCCCAAAATCATATAATCTCGAGTAAACTGCAAAATACATCCTTGTGGTTTCATGTTTCCCACGAAATACATCCTTGTGGAAAGAAAAGGACGAAAATACCCCTGAAGTGGGGCCCAAAAAACTGGATATTTAACGAAGTTAGTGACGAGGGATGTATTTCGGCAAACGTTTGCCTAACGAGTGGTGTAAACTGCTAATAGTTTCGATCAGGGATGTATTTCGTGAGAAACATGAAACCACAAGGATGTATTTTGCAGTTTACTCGAGATTATATGATTTTAGGAAACATGAAAAGGACGAAAATACCCCTGAAGTGGGGCCCAAAAAACTGGATATTTAACGAAGTTAGTGACGAGGGATGTATTTCGGTAAACGTTTGCCTAACGAGTGGTGTAAACTGCTAATAGTTTCGATCAGGGATGTATTTCGTGAGAAACATGAAACCACAAGGACGTATTTTGCAGTTTACTCTAACCTTTATCTATGGTCTTTTGTGATAGAGAGAAAATTGGTAGGTTTTCTGACAAAATGATTCATATTGCTCCGGAAATTGTGACACATTTTTGTCCTTAGTCACTTTTGTAATTTTCTTTTATATATCTATTACATTTAGTGGGCCATGTCTACGAAGTATAAATATTTTAATTTAAAATAATACTAAACTTTGAGTTAATATTTTTATTTTTTATTTATAAAACAAATATTATTTTATACTGTAAATACTTTCTCTTTCCTACTTTTCTATTAAACAAAAACCAAAACTGAATCTATACCAAACCCGCCTACATACCAAACGCGCCCTAATAAGAAAAACAATCATTCATTCGCAAGTTAAGAAACAAAACATAATTAAAAAAAAAGTAGAAGTGTAACAATTGATTAGATAATCATTAATAAAATGCTTGCGAGATTATGTAAAGACAATAAAATAAAGTTAATTCAAGTATGAACCGAAGTTGTTGTCATTTTCATTTTATATCCATCAGTAGTGAAGTATTGTCCAAGCCAAAAATATGTGTCTCTCCATCGGCCACGTCACACTCTTTTTCATTTGTGAAAATAAACCATGTGTAGATTGTAAGCTAAAAATTGACTCATATATGGGCTTTTATTTTGACTGGTTTGGTATCGTTTGGGCTGGACGAAAGGCTTAGCCTAGGCCTTGGTGAGTGGACTCGATCTGGGCTTAATAGGCAAAGAATCTTGGTCAAATGGGCTTGAGTCTTCGGGCTTTAATAAACTTCAATAAATGCTCGTAATCCCGTATTTTTGCTCAAATACTTTTGTTTCGTGCCTACAATAATAAATAACACATATAAACGGTATATGCATTTAAAATTTATATTTGCCATAAATGAGAGAATTTGAGCACAAAAAAGATGAATAATTTAACAGCTATCACGCCTCTCTAAGTCAGATGGAGCAGCAAAATATAATTCCAGCAACAGCAGCTGCAAAAACAAATCAAAACAGTTCAACATATCAAGAGACAATATCTAAAGCAAAAATACATCAAGAGTTAAAGAAAAAAACCAAAATACCTGTGTGTTTTTTAATGTCATCTTTGGTGGTTGGTGATAGTAAAAAGGAAAAAGTAAATTTGTGTGTGTGAAAGAGAAGGGGAAGTGTTGTGTTATAAAAGCTGTTTTGGGGATTAAATGACTCATAGGTGAATTAAATGAGGTTTGTTGGTGTTTCAAATTTCAATCTATCGTGATTATGTAGTATTTGTTTTGTGTTTCGTGTTTTTGAAATGTTGACCAAATCAATGAAGTA
>BQNB010087273.1:6412-24725 GCA_026074375.1 Tanacetum coccineum
CATGTCAAACACTTGCCGACATATTCAGCGATGATCGCCTTCATGTTAGGCCACCAATAGAGTTTCTTTAGATCCTGATACATTTTGTTGGAACCTGGGTAGATGGAATACTTAAATTTATGGGACTCATGCATGATTAAGTCTCTCAAATTACCAAAGAGTGGTAACCAAATTCGATTCTTGATACAACGAATTCCATCAGGACGTACTTCAAATGCTTTGTCCATTCCTCGTAGGTTCTCAGCTTTGATGTTCTCTTCTTTGATCGCCTCGGTGTGGGCTTCGAGGATTTGTGATGGTAATTTTGGGTGAAGTGTCATGACTAATGCCCTGACTCTGAGTGGTTTGATTCGTTCCTTCTGGCTTAAGGCATCTGCTACAACATTTGCCTTTCCAGGATGGTAACGAATCTCACAATCATAATCTGCGAGCAATTCTAACCAACGGCGTTGTCTCATGTTCAACTCTTTCTGATCAAGGATATGTTGAAGACTTTTATGATCAGTGAACACAATACACTTTGTGCCATACATATAGTGTCTCCAAATTTTAAAAGCGAGTACTACTGCTCCTAATTCGAGGTCGTATGTGGTATACTTCTCTTCATGAGGCTTAAGTTGTCGGGATGCATATTGATTGCTAGTAAACCAACACACGTAAAAATAAAATATATAATATGATGGAAAATTACCAAATTTCCCTTGAGGACAAAGGTAAAAAGGAAAATCTTCACTACTATATATAATATAATACGTATATTAACCGGGAAGTATGATTCCCGGGTCGTTATCCCCCAACGATTTGTGAAATTGAAACCACGTTTGATGTTCGGACAATGATTTGAATTGGAAACAAAGATTGATTTGATTATCTACTTCTACAAATTAAAATAAGCAAATGATAACAATTAAGCATGAAAACAAATAACGGGAATTTAAACTTTAACTAAAAACGCAAAACGGGAAACCTAAACGGCAGTCAAAAACCCTAAATTTTTAAAATTAAAACTAAATTAAAATTTTCTTTTTAAATGGACTCTAAAATGAAATAAAAAGTAAGTTTAAGAAAACTAGAAAAAACGGAGTGAAATGAGTTTTTAAAAACACGAAAATGAGGAACGGGAACGAATCCCGTTCTTTAAAAAATGAAATTTTGCAAATTAAACCCTACGAAAGCAAAACTAATTTTCCTATAAAACTTTCATGATCAAAAGAAATATTTCTAAGAAAAGATTTATATTTATTTGATTATTTTTCTAATTTTTTCGATTTTTTAAAGTTTTGTAACACAAATATATGTTTTAAAAATACTAACCTAATTTATAAAAATTCTAGAAAAATACAGAAAATAGCTTGATACTAATACGGGACATAGGAAAAAAAAGCTTGATTACAAGCTTTATCGAATAAGCTGTGTAATAAGCTAAAAACAGCTTATAGGCAAAATGGGCTAAAACGTGTATAAGTATTAAATTGTGCAAAGTAATAACGAAAAAGACCCTAGGGCGTGTTGGTAGTGGAGTGTGTGTTGAGTGTTATAAAAGGGGTTGAGGGTGTTGAGGTCGGGGGTTCGAGTCTTGCTCACCCCCGATTTCCACCTTCCCCTTTTTTTTAAAACAATAAAAGTAAAGTTTTAGAAAAGCTGATAATAAGCACTTTTTATAAATGAAATGTTTTATGAAAAGCCCTAAATAAGCTGTTAAACAGCTTATAAATTGACAGAAACACTTAAAACTTCTATTTATTGTCCTTTTTAAATATTTAAGAACTATAAAGCTAACCAAAAGCTATATTAATGAAACAATAAGCTATTAATATACTAAGACTAACCTAATGAGCTAAACTTAATAGAAATAAGCACAGAGATATAAGCCATAAGCTTAAAATCTAAATAAGCTTTTAAGAGGAAATTTAACCAAACAGCCCTAATGGCTATCTTTGAGCTTGAATTCCTCATAGATAGTGGAACTTGATGCTTAACGCTTAAAACAACTTCTTAAAGTTAAAGCTAAAAATCTACTTAAAACAATAAGCAAAACACAATTTGAAATCTAATTAAGCAATTAAAAAGTTCTAGGAAAAAGCTACAGGCTACTGACTTAGTCACTTTTGGTTTAACTAAAAAGAACTAGAATAAGCTTGCAATGACTTAATAAGCTAAGAACTACTTTAAACTATCCTAATAAGCTAATTTAAGAACAAATTTAGCAAAAGTTTAAGAAAATAAGCTAAAAAAACTAAAATAAGCACTTGACAAAACCTAAGACCCAAACAGTCCGTACAGGGATCTTTGAGCTTATTTTTAGTTAAGCTCTTGGATCCTTGTAGGGAAATGGCTCATTGAAGCTTATTCTACAACTAATAAGCTACCTAAATCTACTTCTGAAAATGATTTTGAAACAAAATAGCTTAATGAGAAAGCACTATGAACACAGACTTAAAACTTAAATCATGCTGAGTTTACTTTGAAAATGAAAAGACAAAAGGCAATTTTGCAGCTTAAATTTAGATGACAAAATAAGCTAGAATTTAAAAACTAAATGCAAACTTGTAAATTATGGTATATAAGCTACTTCTATGCTGAAAATTAAATCCTAACACCTATTTTAACCTACTGCAAATTAAGCTAGAAAATGACTTTTATCTTTTTAACACCGCTGATGCAGTTGACATGCATATAGACCAAATATTATGACCCTTATCATGCAGACCTAAGATTTTACTTCTAACATGTCTTTTAAACACAAGTATCAAATGTAAGTTAAGAAATGTACAAAGCATAGGGTTGTACAAAGCTTATAATGCAAATAGAAATTGACATATTTGGACTTATGAAAAACTAACTGGTGAAAATACTTACTAACTTTAATCCTAGCTTATTAAACTAGCTTAGAAAAACTTATATGAGAGATTGAACCAAAATTAAAAGACCAAATGGCCAACTATTTTAACTTGAAGTTAAAACTGCTATGCCAAACACCCCTTTAACTAGACTCAAAACTATTTTGGCTTATGAAAATGAAATTAAGAGCTTTTAAATCATAAATACCATATAACAAATAGATTATAAGAACCTTAATAAGCATAAAACTATAAGCAAATAAGCTAGAAGCAATAAGCTATAAGCTAAGCTAATATTTTTTTGATTTTTATGTAATTTTTAGGACAAGTTATGAAGAAACTAAGATCTATGCTATAAAAGCTAAAAACAGATATTCAAACATATTTAATAAGCACAAATAGACAAAATTAAGCACAAATAAGCTAGACTATAAGCAGAATATAAGCATATGCAAAATTAAGCTAAGAGACTTGAATTTAAAAGGAAACTTACAGAGACCTTAGCTAAACAAAGGCAATAGTGCTCAAAAGAGCTTTCAACAAGATCAGCTTTTCACAAGGATAAGCTAGTAGGGTCCATAAGCTATCTTCATTGTAAAGCTTATCATCCAAAGCTCAAAATCCATATTAAGCACAATGTTTTAAAAACTGATTATGCACTTGGTTTAAGTATATTTAAGAGCTTATTAATAGCCCAATTTGAGCTTAGAGACTCAAAGAGCTTATATGAGCTTATTAGGAGCTTTTGAAACAGTAACTGAAAAACATTTGAAAATGATAAGAGCTTATGATAGATTGAATAAAAGAACACTAGATTTCATTAACTTGGAAATTGATTACAATCTTTTGAATTACAATAACTGAATTTGAAAATTACAAAAGCTAGAGTTTAAAAGCTAAAAAGTACATAAGCTAAATTTTTAAAAGCTAGAACTAGATATCTCGTATGTGTGAATGTGAGGGGTTATTTATAGCCCTTAGAGAAGCTTCTAGGTCCTGGAGTTTGTTAGATGCTACCATAAATCCCTGCCCTTGAATCTTGCTAATCATTAGATCTTTATCTTAAACTGTTGGATCACTTTGGTGAGCACACGGATTGCCAACGTGGCATTCCGTATGTTAGAGCCATTGTGCTTCTTTTTCAAGCCTTTTCTTTTAGTGCAAAAACTAGCCTTTGTGTGTTTCGTTGTCAGACCCCGCGTGTCAATCCCCTTCTGGGGTTTCTCCAATGGGGACGCGTTTTTGGAGATGTGTAACTCTGCCAAGGTGTACCTTATCACTTGAATTGCTAAGCCACGTAGCCAATTTGCATTTACCCTTTGATTGTGACGTTGGGTAAAAGGTTGAAGACGGGTGAACAGTAGTAACAATTTTTCCCACGTTTTACTTTTACTTAAGGGGTGGGAAGTTTTTGACTTATGCTTTGGACCCGGGTTATAATCGTTTAACTTTTGGGGTTATAAAGGGGTTTGGGCCACGGGGTGTGTTTGGGCTCGGACTTGGTGTTGTTATAAGGTTAACGGGTGTTAACCCTTATAATAAAAAGAGTTAACACCATTTGGGTTTAGGGGACCATTTTTGCAATTTGGTTAACTTTGAGGGACTGATTTGGTATTTTTGGGTTTTTTGTCTTTTTGTGGTTGGCCACTGTTGACCATGAGTTGACTTTTGTTGACCTTTGATAGCATTCTCCCGGCTCTTGTATTCTCTATTCCGTTCCGTGTCCCTCGTGTTATCCGGTTTTTTTAACCGTTTTCTTGAGATTTTTGCAATATCCGTACCTACACAATCACAAAGACAAAACAAGCAATATTCAAGCATTTTAAGCACAATTTTGTCTTTTTAGGGTCATTTTTGATATAAAACGGATATGTGTTTTCACAATAATTCAAAAATTCTCCCAAACTAGCGATACATGTCTACGCGAATATTATTAGCTCTATAACCAAATACCTCAAAACTTCCCCAAACTAAATCTTTGAAAAGTAGCAAAGATTTTTGTGGAGAGAGTTTAGAGATCACAAGTTATAAAACACCCCATTTTCCTATTTTTAAAACTTTTTTCATATATATTTTTTTAAATAATATAACTGAGATGATTTTGACTTTCGTTATTTCTATACCATTGGGATCATTGAACAAGATGCATTTCGACCGAGAATGCCACCCCCAAAAAGGATAAATTCATCGTTCAGTTCCTGATTTTTCATTATCCAAACAAAGCTTAAACGAAATAAGATAAATACAAAAAAAAAAAAAAATGCTATCTAATACTCATATTTGCAACTTGGTGAATTTTTCACTCCCGGACCATTTACTCAGTTTTCTTAATGTAGTGATGTGCTTATTTTGAATTTTAACATGGATCAACGTTTTTTGCAAACATACTATGCTTCACGTTCCCACCCAAGAATAATGTGTTTGAAAGGTGTGTCATAATGTAGCGACTTTCATTCCGCACATCCCACCTTGCGGCTAATGACAGGGCTTTTGACACCCCACAGTGACTAAGTATCGAGACTTAAACGGAACCTTAGGTTTTCAAAAACCTCTCAGGTTTACGAATATTCATAGCTTATATAATATAGAATAGTCAAAGTGCAAAAAGACATATTTAAATTTAACAAAAAGAAATCTATTTATAATTTACTTAATATTAAATTTTTATGCAAATTTACCTTCGAACTCTAGAGGCTGCAACATCGGTTGTGAGCCGGCAAGATGCTGAAACTTTTATCGGTATCGGATTATTTATTCTTACTATGGGCTTTCTTTAGATGACTACACATCGGTTTGTGAGCCATGTAATAAGAGGGTAGCAACTTTTTATCAGCCCACTGCTATTTACTTTTTATATTTTTTATATTTCTTCATTATTCATCTATCATTTTTTTACTTTATATTGAGAAGACTCTCTTTTTTGAAAAATTAAGTATAAATTTGAACTAAGTCCTAAAATTTCTGATATATTTTACATATAAAATTTTAGATTTAAGTTTAATCTCCCAAAAAACGCACGTATATTAAATCGGTTAAGAGCTTTTGGGAGTAAAAGCAACAAATTAAATATGAACTCTTAAGATTTCCTAATATCCTTTGTTTTGCATCCTACTCATACTTAACTCTATCATTTTTCGTTCTTTGTAAAAAATCTCGGAAGCTTAGCATAAAAAGTTATGGAACAAGCTAGAGACCTTAAACACGCTCGATCGGGTCAAAATTTACTCTTATTCTACCCAGCAAGAAAGTTAAGATTGTGACAAAAACACTTATTTTATTTTTAAAATTTTTTAAATTTTTCATATATTTTTTTTAAAAATTTTGGTGGGAAAACGGGGTACGTGAGATCAAGGGTAAAAGTAGGCAAGATCATATCGAAGATATTACTATCCCATACATAACAATCAAAACATTGTCCTTTAATGTTTCCTAGCATAAGACTTATAAAACCCCATACTAGAGCTCAAATAAGGTCTAATGATAACTCAAGCCTGGAAGAAAGTATCACAAAAATCTTGTTACGCCGGTTTATAAATGTGCTATAAGATAAATGATTTAGATGATAAATATCTTTAGGATTATGGATTTCCCAAACTAATGGCAAGCAAGGCTCAGAAGCTCGAGTGGACCACCCATGCCCCCCGGACAAAACACCGAACATGAAGAGACTTCAGAAAATTTGGGTCAATCCTGCAAACAATCACAAGTACAAACACAACAGAAATCGAAAGAGTACAAGCCTTCTCACCAACGCATCTAGAAGCTAGAAAAAAAAATGGTATATATGGGTTGGCTCCCACGACGCGGCTTTATTTTTCGGTTAAACGAGTCACATAGCTTGACTCGTATCCCTGAATTCATTCGTCCTTAGGGGAAAGTCTGGAGAGATTCCGAGGACTACCATGGGTTGGTGTGTTCCCCTACCGGAAGTAGTGCTTACAGTCGGTGGCATTTCACTTTGAGTTTGATCCGTCAGAGTGGATAATTTGGCAGTGCCATATGGGAAAACTTCGGTTATAGTGAATAGGGTCGGAACATTGGGTTTTAAGCGTCCTGAGAATATTCTTTAGCGAGAGTTGAATAAGCAAGACTTGATCACCAACATTGAATATGCGGTTTTTGATTTTTGAGTCATGAAGCTTCTTTGTCCTCTCCTTATAAATCAAAGAATTCTCGTATGCTTGATCACGAAGCTCATTAAGTTCATTAAGTTGCAGCTTCCGGTGATCGCCCGCGGTTTTAAGATCAAAATTAGCATGTTTTAATGCCCAATACCACTCTATGCTATAATTGGATAATTGATGAAACGACTTTTTCGATACACGAGCTTTGTAAGGGGTGCAACCAATTGGTGTCTTTAAGCGGTACGAAATGCCCATAGAGCGTCATCAAGCCTATCGGACCATGAGGCACGGTTTTCTCCAACCGTCCTTTCTAAAATACGTTTTAAACCACGATTCGACACCTCGACTTGACCACTCGTTTGAGGGTGGTAAGCGGTAGCAAGACGATGAGTGACCCCATACTTAGACATTACTTTAGCAAATTTGTCATTATAGAAATGGGTCCCACAATCGCTTATAAAAACTCTCGGTGTACCGAATCGGTCAAAAAGAGATTTCAATAACTTAACTACAACTCTAGCATCTTGTTAGTGTGGGGAGCGCCTTGGCTTCAAACCCATTTGGATAGGTAAATCAACTGCTACGAGTATTGTACTTTATTTCCTCTAGATGACGGAAATGGTCCCATAAAGTCTATGCCCCATACATCAAAGATTTCACACACTTGGATGGAATTTTGTGGCATCTCATCACGTTGTGAAATTTTTCCCTGAAGCTGGCATGAGTCACAGTTTTTGACTAACTCATGGGCATCTTTGTAGATTGTGGGCCAATAAAATCCTGAATCAAAAACCTTTTTGGCGGTGTAGTTGGCACCGTAATGTCCCCCGGTGGGTCTACTATGGCAAGTTGTGAGGATGTCGACAGCTTCTTGGCCTGAAACCACATAGCGGATCATTGATCTGCAACGGTTTGAATAAAAAAGGTCGTCCCAAAAAATAGCTGGTTTGACATCTTTGAAAATTTGTTTTTCTGCTGAGTTGAACATTCCTTTGTCAATGAATCTTCCACGCGTAGGTTATTTGCATAATCGGACATAAACGGTCGGGGTACTTTGGTCACACGAGAAGTCACCCATATTAAGTGTCTCGAGAGGAAATTTTTCGTTAATTTCCTTTGGATTTCTGAGAACATTTTCTTATGGGTTTTCTAATCGGGAAGATGATTTCGGCGAGTAGTTCTGGCTCCTTCTATCAATTACTTTAAATCGAATTCCTGAGAAGGAGAAACCATCTTAGCAATCTATGCACTTGGCATCTTTTCTTTAGCAAATAGGTACTTACGGCGGAATGGTCAGTATACACTATGCTTTTATTCATGATGAGGTATGACCGGAATTTTTTGAAAGCGTACACCACAGCTAACATTTCCTTTTCCGTTGTGGTGTAGTTCGATTCCGCCTCGGTCATTGTTTTGCTTGCATAATGTATAGGCCTAAAGTGTTTCTTTAATTGTTGCCACCAGAAACACAACTTATGCAATAGTCGAATTTGATCGAGCACATAAGCTCAATTGGGCTGGTCCCAGTCGGGGGCAATCAGAATTGGTAGGTATCGGTTTAATTCTTCTTTAAGGTCTGAAAGCTTAGGAAATGCACTTCTCGAAGAAATGAAAGGATGTGTTTTTCTCAAGGAGATGAGTCATGGGTCGAGAAATTTTTAAAATGTCTTGATGAATCTACGGTTAGAAACTGCATGTCGGGAAAAATCCTTAATAACTTTGTCGATAGTTGGGTGAGTAATTAGCTATGCGTCTATTTTGGTTTGTCGACTTCGATTTCCTTTATTTGAAATTTATTGTCCTAGTACGATGCCTTCGTTCACCCTAAATTGGCGTCATTTTTTCCCAATTTAGAGCCAAAATTAGTATACTTCTCACAGTTTATGGCAATCTTTTACTAATTTGGTAAGTCACATTAGGAGAAAGGAATTTCCAAAAACTAAAATGTTCATTCCATTAAAACTTTCCAATTGTCTTTTCAATAATAATAATGTGAAATTAGCCATCATACACCTTGGAATGTGCCTGCAGTGCATGATGAGCCAAATGGCAATGCACCCGGCGGTAAGCAAACGTTCCGTATGGGCAGGTGAATGTGGTCTTTTCCTGATCTTTCGGATCGATTGGTATTTGAAAATAACCTGAGAAACCATCGAGGAAACAATAGTATTCATTTCCTGCGAGTCTCTCAAGCATTTGATCCATAAACGGCAAAGGGAAGTGGTCTTTTTGGGTAGCTTCGTTCATTTCGAATAATCAATTCAAAAACCTCTATCCGTTTAAATTCTAGGTGGTACCTAACTCATTTTCATCATTGGTCACTACGGTCATCCCTCCTTTCTTTGGCAGTGCACTGGGCTTACCCAAGGACTATCCGAGATTGGGTAGATCAATCCAGCGTCAAGAAGTTTTTCAACCTCTTTTTTAATGACATCATGGATCTTTGGATTAACCCTTCTCTGATGTTGGACCGCTGGTTCATAGTCCTCTTCCATTAGAATTTTATGAGAACAAAATTCTGGGTTAATACCCTTTATGTCGAAAAGTTTCCAAGCAATTGCTCGCTTTCGGGACTTTAGAACCTTTATGAGAGCGGTCTTTTCATCGACACTCAAATCTTTGGCAATTATGACCGGCAACTTGTTGTTGTCTTCCAAAAATGCATATTCGAGATGAGGTGGTAAGTCCTTAAGTTCGACCTCGGGAGGTTCATCAATTGAAGATTTGGCAGTTTTGGCTTTCACACAGTTTAAGTTTCCTTCCTGATTTGGCAAATAATTTCTTGGTTCGGAGGAGGTGAAGGTTCATATTAAAGGATGTGCTTTCGGAATAAGATATGTCCCATTCGGGTACCATAATAGGATCATCATCTTCGGTGATGTTGGATCGTCGGTTAGAGCAAGAAAAGAATCCGCTTTCTTCTAGAGTAGAAAATCACTATCCCCGAAAGGAGTGAGAGTCGGAGAAGAATTTGAAACTTCGGGTAATCCGGTTGAGTGGATTTCCATGGCGATCACGTCTGATAATCTAGAACTTCTGTGGAATTACTCCTCACAAGCTAATTCAACAACGTCGATTCGATTCGCCGTCATATCATTATAATTATCCGAGTATCTCGAAGTTTGATCTAGTTGTATGTAATGGGCTCTTGTCTACTCGAAGGGTTTATATTTCACCTTCTATAACTCGTCTATCATAAAGCACGCATTGGTCTTAAGGATCACCTCAGAGGAATTAGAGGTACTCGAGGGTCTGGTTCAAAATCTACGACCACGAAGTCGGCTGGAAACTGGAATACACAACTTTAACGTTGACATCTTTAGCAATACTGATCGATCGTGAAATCGAACGGTCTGCTAGTTCTAGTGTCATGCACGTCGGAGTCAGGTTTGGAGGTTGAGCTTTTTCACACGGAAAATGGGCATGAGATTTTATGCTTGAACTAAGATAGGCCAAGGTAAGCCACTCATCCATTTCATGGGAAAATTTACATGGAATAAGGAATCTGTCGGGGTCACCAAGTTTTTCGGGTAACTTGTTAAGTATGACTGCCGAGCAATGTTCGTTCAAAGGGGTTCTAGCCATCTCATTAAGCTTTTCTTTATTTCCGATCAAGGCTTTAAGAGTTGAAGCAAATTTAGGCATTAGAGTCAAAGCATCCACGAAGCTAATTTTGAAACTCATATCTTTAAAGATTTCATAGAATTTTCTCTTTTTGTTCGTCTAGCATTTTCACGGCTCTTTCATCATTTCGAATTGAAGGATAAGGATCGACTGGTTTCGGGTTACGGCATCGGAGCACTAACGGAGTAGCAACAATGGCTCGGAAACTGGATTTTAGTTTTCAACTGGGACAACCGGAGGTTGGACGTCTTCGGTGTTATTAGTAGGAAAAACCGTGTCCTTTGTCACCTCGGTTCTACGTTCTGTTACTCTAGGAGAAGAAGTAGGAATCGTAGGTCCTTGATACAGCCTACTCCGCTTGGGTAGTATTAACCTTTATAGTCTTCTTCGGCGTTTGTATAACGTGTGACTTGAAGAGAAACTGAATTCGTAAGTTGAAGCGGTATTAGGAATTTACGAACTTAGGAAAGCTTTTCCATTAAATTTGTTCATCTGGTATTGTAACCTTGGCCTTTGATTTTGGCATATTCCTTAATTTTGGGCATCGATTAGCCTTGACATATTTATCAAAATCGGTCTTGGAAACACCTTGAATTTGCGGTAGCTAGGAACTGATAAGGTTGTTTGAGCTTGGTAAACTGGTCGGTTGACTAGTCAGGGGTTGATACATTGGTCTTGATATGTTAATTTCCAGTTTTGATTGAAATTGGTTCATTCGATTTTGGTTTGTGAAATTATTTCCTTGATTTGATTGGAAACGGTTTTGATTGTTTTGATTGTTATGAATCGGAGGAAAACCAGTGAGGTCGGATTTAATTTTGATTTGCAAACAATCAGAGGTCTAGAATTGGTATTTCTTGATTTAAAAATTGTTGCAAGCAGCTTGTGAAACGTTAGACTCTTGAATGTTGTCTAGATAAACACTTGCCATTGGTGGTGGACAATTTATATAAGGAATGAGCACCTCCACAAGTTTCACAAATCTGACTCAACCGCTTTTTCGGGCACGGGAGCTTGAGCTTTTTGCTTCGTCGTATATGCATAGTCTTCATCATATTCTTAGTTCAGGAAACTGGGTTGTAAGAGCAGCTACATCGGTCGTGAAATTCCGGGGGTAGATGAATTCGATCTACTTTCGGCAACGGACTGCTTGTTTCGTGAATTACGAAACTTGGATTTACTTTCGATAAATTTTCAAGCATTCACGAGGCATATTATCAATAAAAGTTCCACCCGCAGCGGAATCAATGTATCTGATCATTAGCATTCACATGCATTGTAAAACGTATCTAGTTGATGTTATTCTGAAAATCGTGATGTGGCTGCTCGAAGAAGTCATAAATGATCCCAAGCCTCGTTTACAAATGAATTCGTCCAAATCTTTGTTGAAATTCTCGTGATTTCGTTTCGAAGATTTGTCGTTTTTGAGGAGAAAGATTGATTAATGAATTTTGAAACAGATCATCCCATGTCAAAATTGATCGGAGAGGATGGTTCTTTTTCTAGCCAATCCGTGGCTAAACCTTCAAGAGAAAATAGAAATGCATAAGCTTAATTGGACGTGCTTGGACGTCCAGGGAATCTCATCGTTTGAGGTGATCTTATTGAAAAACGGATGTGAGATGTGGATCCTCTTTATCATGTCTGAAATAAAGTTTGTTTTGTACAGATTGATCAAACCATGATTTAAACTCAAAATTTGCATGATTTTTAGGAATTACGATTTGCATCCTCGTAACCCTCGGTGGGTGCTTGGTAGCATCATTCCGCATATGTCCGGTTATTGGCCATCGGAACTAGGGGAGGATGATCAAAAGGTTCTTCTAAAATTAAATAGTTCTTAACTGTCCGGTGAGGCTTGTGTTGACGGTTTATGTTACGGTGTTGAGAACGAATTGTGCGCTTGCACAAAGTAGATAGGTAATATTA
Source organism: Tanacetum coccineum (assembly GCA_026074375.1). Classification (NCBI taxonomy): domain Eukaryota; kingdom Viridiplantae; phylum Streptophyta; class Magnoliopsida; order Asterales; family Asteraceae; genus Tanacetum; species Tanacetum coccineum. The sequence continues at coordinate 18,930 of BQNB010087273.1, forward strand.
ACTAAATGTTTTTTATTTTTTATTTTTTTTATTTTTTTATTTTTATTTTTTTATCAAACTATTTTTACGGATAACGAGGATAGACAAACTTAAACCAAATCAATCAAATTTACTTCGGTAACTGCTTAAAATTGTTACTTTTTCAAGGTGAGCCGTCTCTCGTAATGACACAAATGGCAAGTTTTTAAATCTTTGATTCGAGTTGGGAACTTACTAATGGATAATACCTCAATTGAATGTATTATTTGTTGGTGTTCTTTTACCAACTTTTGTTTTATTATTTTTTTTTTATTTGGACAATTTTGACTCTTTTTTTATGCATAATTATACTATAGAAAGGATAATATTTTTTACTTTTTATATTTTTTATTTTTTTTTATTTTTGATTTTTTAAACAAAAACAATTTATTCTCAAAACGAAAGGTGTCTTCAAATCTACGATAACCATATCTTCAACGATCTAAGAATCTTAATAATAGATTGACGTTTTGGAGCGGCGAAATTGTTGTAGTAACCAACACTCGTAAAATAAATATATAATACGATGGAAAATTTACCAAATTTACCCTTGAGGACAAAGGTAAAAAGAAAAAAGCTTAATAATATATATAATATGATACGTATATAATCGGGAAGTATGATTCCGGGTCGTTATCCCAAACGATTGTGAAATTGATATCCACGTTTGAGTTGGACAAGATTTGAATGGAAACAAAGATTTGATTTGATATCTACTTCTTTTACAAATTAAAATTTAAGCAAATTGATAAACAATTAAGCTAGAAAACAAATAACGGGAATTAAACTTTAACTAAAAACGCAAAACGGGAACCCTAAACGCAGTCAAAAACCTAAATTTTAAATTTAAAGCTAAATTAAAATTTTCTTTTTAGTATGACTCTTAATGACTAAAAAGTAAGTTAAAGATATCTAGAACAAAAACGGTAGTTTGAAATTGAGCTATAAAACACGAAAAATGAGACGGGAACGAATCCAGTTCTTTTAAAAATGAATTTTGCAAATTAACCCTACGAAAGCAAAACTAATTCTTTACATATAAACTTTATGATAAAAGAAATTTTTCTTAAAAAAATGATATATATTTTTTTGATTATTTTTTCTAATTTTTATGATTTTTTTAAAGTTTTTAAACAAATTAAATGTTTAAAAAATACTAACCTTTTTTATAAAATTCTAGAAAAAATACGAAATCGCTTGGAATAAGTAGGGCCTAGTAAAAATATGTTGTTTACACAGCTTATCGAATAAGCTGTGTAATAAGCTAAAAACAGCTTATAGGCAAAATGGGTAAAAGTGTATAAGTATTAATTGTGCCCAAAGTAATAACGAAAGACCCCAGGGGCGTTGTTTAGGTAGTGGGAGTGTGTTGTTGAGTGGTTATAAAACGGGGTTGGGGTGTTGAGGGTCGGGGGTTCGGAGTCTTGTCACCCTCGATTTCCACCTTCCCCCTTTTTTTAAAAAAAAAATATAGAGCAAGTTTTAGAAAGCTGATTAATAAGCAACTTTTTTTATAGCATCATGTTTTGTTGTGAAAAGCCCTAAATAAGCTGTTTAAAGCTTATAACTAACAGATTCACTTCAATTCTATGTGACTTTTTCAAAATATTAAGAAAACTATAAAGTAACAAAGCTTTATTAATGAAAACCAATATGCTATTAATTACTAAGACCTATGCTAATGTGTCTAACATATAGAAATAAGCACAAGAGTTCATAAGCCATAAAGCTCTTAAAATCTATATATGCTTCTTAAGAGGAAATTTAAACAAACAGCCCTAATGGCATCTTTGGGCTTGAATTCCTATAAGCTAGTGGGAAATTATGCTTAAACGCTTAAACAACTTCTTAAAGGTAAAGCTATAAAAATCTACTTATACAATAAGCATAACACAATTTGAAATATAATTAAGCAATTAAAAAGTTATAGGAAACAGCTATATGCTAAATGATCTTAGTACTTTTGGCTTAACTTAAAAAGAAACTAGAATAAGTGAAAGGACTTTAATAAGCTAAGAACTACTTTAAACTATCCTAATAAGCTAATTTAAGAACAAATTTAGCCAAATCTTTTAAGAAAATAAGCTAAAAAAATAAAATAAGCACTTGACAAAACCTGAGACCAAAACATTCCCTACAGGGATCTTTGAGCTTATTTTTAGTTAAGCTCTTGGATCCTTGTGGGGAAATGGCTTATTGAAGCTTATTCTACAACTAATAGCTACCTAAATCTACTTCTGAAAATGATTTTGAAACAAATAGCTTAATGAAAAAGCACTATGAACACAGACTTAAGACTTAAATCATGCTGAGTTTACTTTGAAAATGAAAAGACAAAAGTTAATTTTGCAGCTTAAATCTAGATGACAAAATAAGGTAGAATTTAAAAACTAAATGCAAATTGTAACATTATAGTATTTATATGCTCTTCTTATGCTGAAAATTAAATCCTAACACCTATTTTAACCTACTGCAAATTAAGATAGAAAATGACTTTTATCTTTTTAACACTGCTGATGCAGTTGACATGCATATAGACCAAATCTAAAACCCTATCAATGCAGACCTAAGATTTTACTTCTAACATTCTTAAAACACAAGTCTAAATGTAAATTAAGCAAATGTAAAAGCTAGGACAGAACAAAGCTTATAATGCAAATAGAAATTGACAGATTTGGACTTATGAAAAACGAAACTACGTCGAAATATAATTCTAACTTTAATCATAGCTTATAAACTTGCTTAGACTAACTTATGTGAGAGATTTGACCAAAATTAAAAAGCTTCCAAAGGCCAACTGCAGTTTTAACTTGAAGTTAAAACTGCTATGCCAAACACCCCTTTAATTAGACTCAAAACCATTTTAGCCTATGAAAATGAAATTAAGAGCTTAAATCCTAAATACCAGATAACTAATAGCTTAAGACAACTATGATAAGCATAAAACTATAAGTAAATAAGCTAGAAGCAATAAGCTATAAGCTAAGCTAATATTTTTTTGATTTTTATAGATTTTTAGGACAAGTTTTGAAGAAACTAAGATCTATGCTATAAAAGCTAAAAACAGATATTCAAACATATTTAATAAGCACAAATAGACAAAATTAAGCACAAATAAGCTAGACTATAAGCAGAATATAAGCATATGCAAAATTAAGCTAAGAGACTTGAATTTAAAAGGAAACTTACAAAGACCTTAGCTAAACAAAGGCAATAGTGCTCAAAAGAGCTTTCAACAGCTCTAGCTTATCACAAGGATAAGCTAGTAGGGTCCAATAAGCTCTTCCATTGTAGCTTATATCCAAATAACTCTAATCATAGCAAAGGTTTTAAAAAACTGATTGCATGGTTTTTTTTTAAAACTTGATATGCATTGGTTTAGTATATTAAAGCTTATTAATAGCTCAATTTAAGGCTTAGAGACTCAAAGAGATTGTATGAGCTTATTAGGAGCTTTTGAAACAGTAACTGAAAAACATTTGAAAATGATAAGAGCTTATGATAGATTGAATAAAAGAACACTAGATTTCATTAACTTGGAAATTGATTACAATCTTTTAAAGGAATTGCTATAACAGAATTTGAAAATTAAAGCTAGAGTTTAAAAGCTAAAAAGTACATAAGCTAAATTTTTAAAAGCTAAAACTAAATATCTCGTATGTGTGAATGTGAGGGGCTATTTATAGCCCTCAAAGAAGCTTCTAGGTCCTGGAGTTTGTTAGATGCTACCATAAACCTCTGCCCTTGAATCTTGCCAATCATTAGATCTTTATCTTAAACCGTTGGATCACTTTGGTGAGCACACGGATTGCCAACGTGGTATTTCGTGTGTCAGAGCCATTGTGCTTCTTTTTCAAGCCTTTTAGTGCAAAAATCTAGCCCTTGGTGTGTTTTTTGTCAGACCCGCGTGTCATTCCCTTTTAGGTTTCCACCAATAGGAGCGTTTAGAGATGTGTAACTCTGCCAAGGTGTACCTTATCACTTGAATTGCTAATCCACGTAGCCAATTTGCATTTATCCTTTGATTGTGACGTTGGGTAAAAGGTTGAAGACGGGTGAACAGTAGTAACAATTTTTCCCGCGTTTTACTTTTACAAAAGGGGTGGGAGTTTGACTATGCTTTGACCCGGGGTTATAATCGTTTAACTTTTGGGCTTATAAAGGGGTTTGGGCCACGGGGTATGTTTGGGCTCGGGCTTGGTGTTGTTATAAGGTTAACGGGTGTTAACTCTTATAATAAAAAGAGTTAACACCGTTAGGGTTTAGGGGACCATTTTTGCAATTTGGTTAACTTTGAGGGACTGATTTGGTATTTTTGGTTTTTTTTGTCTTTTTGTGGTTGACCATCAGTTGACTTTTTTTGACCTTTGATAGCATTCTCCCAGCTCTTGTAGCGTTGTCTTATGTTCAACTCTTTCTGATCAAGGATATGTTGAAGACTTTTATGATCAGTGAACACAATACACTTTGTGCCATACAGATAGTGTCTCCAAATTTTAAGAGCGAACACTACTGCTCCTAATTCGAGGTCGTGTGTGGTATAGTTCTCTTCATGAGGCTTAAGTTGTCGGGATGCATATGCAATAACTTTTTCTCTTTGCATTAACACCGCTCCCAAACCTTGGAGTGATGCATCACAGTAAACGACAAAATCATTGTTTCCTTCTGGTAATGCTAAGATTGGAGCTTCACAAAGCTTCTGTTTTAGCAGTTGGAAGGCTGACTCTTGGTCTTCTCCCCAGATATACTTCTTGTTTTTCTGGGTTAATTCAGTCAAAGGCTTTGCAATCTTCGAAAAACCTTCGATGAATCTCCGATAGTAACCGGCTAGTCCTAAGAATTGGCGTACTTCTGTGGGTGTAGTAGGAGATGCCCAATTCTTAACTGCTTCAATCTTGGCGGGGTCAACGTGAATTCCTTGACTGTCAATCACGTGCCCGAGAAATTGCACGATACTGATCCAGAAATCACATTTGGAGAACTTGGCATACAATTCCTCCTTTTTGAGTAATTCCAATATTATTCTCAAGTGATCTGCGTGTTCTTCTTTGTTACAGGAGTAGATGAGAATATCATCGATCGACACTATCACCAATTTATCAAAGTATGGTTTGCACACACGGTTCATGAGGTCCATGAACACAACAGGCGCGTTAGTTAAACCAAATGGCATCACTTGGAATTCGTAGTGTCCGTATCGCGTTCTGAAAGTAGTCTTGGAAATATCTTCATCCCCGACTCTCAGTTGGTGAGAGCCTGATCTTAAGTCAATCTTTGAGTAAACACTCAAACCTTGAAGTTGGTTAAATAAGTCATCGATCCTGGGTAATGGGTAACGATTCTTTATGGTGAGTTTATTCAGCTCTCGGTAATTGATACACATTCTGAAAGATCCGTCTTTCTTTTTAACAAATAAGACAGGAGCTCCCCAGGGCAAAATACTTGGTCGGATAAAACCTCGGTCTGCTAACTCTTGTAGTTGGTTAGATAATTCCTGCATTTTTGAAGGAGCTAATCTGTAAGGTGCTCGAGCTACTGGCGCCGCTCCTGGAATTAAATCGATTTGGAATTCTACTTGGCGAACTGGAGGAAGGCCGGGTAGATCTTCAAGAAAAACTTCCAGAAATTCTCTGACTACTAGTATATTTTCTAGTCGTTTTTTGTTTGACTTCTTCTCCATTACTTGGGCCACGAAAACTTGATATCCCTTGGATATATATCTTTCGGTTTTAATACAGGATATGAGGCTTAGTCGGGTTTTACTTCGATCACCTCGTA